>PVKU01003819.1:0-165730 GCA_004027475.1 Anoura caudifer | reverse complement strand
AGGGGAGAGGGAAGAGGAGAGAGGGGGACAAGGTACATAGAACAAGTAGCAGAGATGGTGGGTAGAAAATAGACAGGGGGAGGGCAAGAATAGTGTGGGAAATGTAGAAGCTAAAGAACGTATGACACATGGGCATGAACTAAAGGGGGGAATGTGGGTGGGAGGGGGTGTGCAGGGTGGAGGGGAATGAAGGAGGGAATGGGACAACTGTAATAGCATAATCAATAAAATATAATTAAAAAATCAAAAAATAAAAAATTTACAAAAAAGGGAAAGAATAAACATAGAGTATGAAATGCCCTCTTATATTATACTTTGTGATGATCTTTATGTTTGATATTTTCTATTGTCTTTTTTAGAGCGGAACCCTACCTTTCCATACTTGAGATGGGACATGTCCCCCATTGTATCTCACTACTGTCAGTGATCCTGGATGCAAGAGAATATTCTCCACACAGGTGCGGGAGCCGTGTCCAGATTACACTTGCAGAGCTGGACCCCAGGCAGCCCTTTCTGGGCCCACGTCTCCACTACTACAGCCGCTAATAACACCCTTCTAAGGATGGAAGCTCATTAGCAGAAGACTAAGAAACCAATACGGATAATATATGGCAAAACTTAATGTTATCTTGAGTATAAAACAAAGAGAATTTGTGAAAAAAACTTCTAAACTAATATCTTCTCTTCTATATTCACTTACCAAGAAAATAGTATATAAATAAACTCCAATTATATAACTTAGGACTCAGCAAGGAGAAGGGATCTGGATTAGTCTGCTCTGGTTGCCATAACAAAATACCACAGACTGAGTGGTTTAAACAACAGATATTTATTTTCTCACAGTTCTGGAGGCAGAAGTCCATAACTAAAATGCTGGCAGCTTTGGTTTCTGGTTTCTGACGAGTCTTCTCTTCCTGCCTTGCAGATGGATGCCTTCTGGTTGTGCTCTCACCAGGCCTTTCCTCTGTGTGCACAGATCAAGAATGAGCTCTGCCCTGGCCAGTGTGGCTCAGTGGGTTGGAACGTTATCCTGTAAACCAAAGGTTGTGGGTTCGATTCCTGGTCAGGGCACATGCCTGGGTTGCAGGTTAAGTCCCAGTTGGAGTGCATGCAAGAGGCAACCAATCAATGTTTCTCTCTAGCACATCGATGTTCCTCTCCCTCTCTTCCCATCTCTCTCTCTCTCTCTCTTAAACAAACAAATGCAGTAAGCATGCCCTTGGGTGAGACTAAAAATAAATAATCTGGAAAAAAAAAGTGTGAACTTGGGTGTCTCTTCCTCTTCCTGTAAGGACACAGCCCAACAGAATTAGGGTACTACCCGTGTAACCTCATTTGACCGTACTTATCTCCATAAAGGCCCTGTCTCCAAAAAACAGTTACATTGGAGGTTGGTGCTTTAGCATACAAATTTGGGGTAACATAATTCAGCCCATAATAGGAATCTCCTCCAATCCTGAGCCAAGAATTTCCCTCAAACACATACATCCATGGGGGAAAGACAGCATGTTCAATAAATGGTGCTAAGATACTTTGTTATACATATGAGGAAGAAAATTAGGTAATTAACTCCAGTGCACACAAAAATACATGCCTGATTAAGTCCTCAATGTGAAAAGCAAAACTTTAAAAACATTAGAAAGTGTTACAGAATATAACTAATATCAAGGTTCAGACAAAATGTTTAAGTAAACCACAAAAAATCCTTAACTATAAAAAAGAATTAATATATTTGACTACATTAATATGAAAAACATCTCTAGGCTAATATCACATTTAGAGAAGCAAACACGGTAAACCATAAACTAGCAAAGATATTTATAAAGCACACAAGCTGCTGAGGTTATAAGGATATATAAAGAAGCCCTTCAAAGCAATAACATAAAGCCCAAAACCTAGTAGAAAAAAATGAGATAAGCATGTAAATCAATAAAGAGGAACCCTCATGGCCAATAACCAGGATCAGGAAAATACCTATTAATACACAGAGAACTCACATTTGTAAGCATTAGATAAGCAAACAACATAAAACTTAATGACTAAGTTGATGTACAGAGAATGGCAATAATTTAAGATGACTCCCATGTTTCTAGTCAGGCACTAAGATGCATCATTAACCAGGATAGGCAATGTAATAATAGAAACATATTGTCAAAAAAAATAAAATATTTGAGTTTGAGGTGACTGAGGGGTATCCAGCTGACAGTTGTACACCAGGTCTTCAGCTCCCAGGGAGACGCTGTCAGGCTCAGAGAGGGAGATTTGGGAGTCAAGAGCACACAGGTAGCTGTTCAGACTGTGGCTGCGTTTGAGATTGCTCCTGAAGATGGTAGAGGATTGCCGCCAAGAAGGATACAGTGCAACCGAGCGGAGATTCCTATTGGTGCTTTGTTTTGTTTTTGTTTTACACTTTTAAACCATTTTTGTTATTACTAACCAATGCATTTGAAGTGGAGGCCATCCCTGCATCATTTTCCTTTTTAATGGAAGATAAGTTTGTATCAGCATTTGAGAGACCTGTGCAACAATTTTAATAGATTAAAGTCCCATTAGGGGGAGAAAAAACACTTGGAAACCTACAGAACTGTATGTTTATTTTCATAAACAAGAATTTTATAGCCAATGCATGCTAGCCATTTTACAATACCTTGGGGAAATTACCATTATTGTTGATTGTAGGAGGTTTCTAATGTTGATTAGCCACGTAGTCTAAAGGGATTTGACACTGACGACCTAGATGCCTCCTTTGCTGCGGAGGTTTGCTTTTTCACTCTCACAGAATAATGAAGATGCAAGGACCAACTGTGCAGAGCTGTGGTGCTGTCTCCTCTCCAGCAAGGGTCCCTGATCACACTTACTTCATTACACACCGAGAAGGCAAAATGCTTGTGCTTAACGGCTTTTGTTTCTCACACATGAAGAAAAAACAAACATTAAACATTAAAGTATTTAATTCAGAATGAATTCATTTAGAATGAAAGTAGTACATATCCCACAAATGGAAGCATAATTTTAGCCAATCTTTTTGTAAAACTGTGAATTTATTCCCATAGCTATATCACTACAAAATGTGTAATGCACGTAATTTACTCTTTGCTTTTAAATATATCCTTATCATAACAAAATTTCTGCACCTGTGTTTTTCTAATACCATTTTATAAAAGGAAAAAATTTTTCAAAATATACCTAAAATTTTTGCCAACTAAACATGCATATATAGATATAAAGATGTTTTCTTTATAATGAAGTTTAACATCCACGCCAATGAGAAACAGAATCTTTTAATGTGTTAAATTTCTACATGGTTCAAACCAAGGTTCTATTGTGTTTGAAAAATGTCATGCAAAGAATTAATACATGAACCATTAGCATCACAAAATCATAAACAAACAATAAACTATCCAGATACATTTTAATTATAAAAACACAGAGCTATTTATTTATAAAATACAGTGACCTTGTATGATTTAGGGTAAGTACTGATAAAGAAAAGCCTAATGCTCAAAATTTCATCAAAACAAATAATTTTTCTTACAAAGAGAAGTTCTAAACATAAATCATATAAAAGGATGAACTCAACTTAATCTTACTTCATTAAGTGAACATCAAACTTCACTTACAACATTGATAACCACCCATTATCACTGTACATATTAAAGATTTAAGGCACAAGAAAATATTGAGGCAAAAATACAGAATAGATTTTCTCCAAATGTCTTCTAAAATTGACTACAGTTGTTTCATCTTCTCAGATGCCACTGCATTGGTGACAACAGCTCACTCAGTTACACTAGGTGGTTTAAGCTGATGAAACTATAGAAGATTCATCTGGTACTATTCATGGATTTAAGCTAAATTATTTTGGCTTAAGTTGATGGAGCTAGCTCCATTAGTTACTTCCTGATTTGATAGATGCTTTATGGTTATCCAGATATTTTAAAATTCTTTCCTAATTCCCTGTAACCTACAGGATGATATGCCTCTTCATAAACAATATATTTCTTCCTTATTAGCTCATGGGGACACACTTTCATTCTTCATCCAAGTCACTTAGACTTCATGGTAGGAGATATACTAACTGCATGTGGTAAGAGCAAAAATCAGACCCTTCTATACACCAGAACATTTTCTGAGAAGCAAACATCTTATTTACGTGCATGATATTTAATAACCAGAACTTTATGTATTCATCACATTAGAACGACAGACTCACCGTTTTTAAAAATGAGTCCAGTCTAGGACATTGCATTCACGCAAGGTAGCTACAAAGCTGCTGCACCGAACTTCAACATGAGCTGACTAGTTTTATACTCATTGTAGTGAATCTGGATGCTTGTTAGCAAGGAGTGCTCTATACATTCGTGTAAATCACACACACATTCACAAGCAGTAATAACCTTCTGGCCAAGCCTGTGTTGGCATGAAATATCCTGCACTTAAAGCATGTGGTACTTAAGACTGGTGACAAAGAAGCAAAGAACTACATGCAGTATTTCAGGAAATAAGATTTCTATATATTCACCCCTCTCTAAAATAAATCTTTCATCAAAATGCTGGTGGCTTTCCTATTTTGAGAAGAAATTTAAATCTCTTGAAGTCTTTGGGAACCGAGTCTTAAAGCACCATGGTATCCATCATTTTTTAGCATTTTCTCCCCATGTTTTTAATGCATTGCTTCTCTTAAAACAGTCTTATTCCATTAATAATGAAGAGGCCTTTTTGATATTTTAAAGGGTGTGAGTGCCTCTGTATAAGTATTTGCTATATATATATATATGTGTGTAGGCCTCTATAGTCTTTCTATTCCGATTGGCACCAGCTCAGATGTGATGCTTTCTGTTTCAAAATTAAAATATTCTACTTTCTGAAATTTTGTTTCTGCTATGTACTGAGCAAAAAAATATATATATGAAAGTATAGAGCTAATTCTGTAGCAAAGTCTGTTAACAAGACAATGATGCCCTCCTGCTGTTCTGCAGCCACAATTTTAAATACACAAATCTTTCCTTGCTGAATTAACTTCATCTTTTGTGAAGAAGATAGGTTATTTAGTGAAATTTTTGAGGATGTTGATTTATTAGCTATAAGTTGGAAGAGTCAGTAGGAATAATTTCATATTTGTGCATCTTCACAACCGTGGGCCCACAGAGGTCTCTGGCTGACGCTGGGGCGCACACACACGCACAGGCCTGTTCTGCCTCTATAGACAACAGCAGGAAGTACCACTCAGAACAGAACAGAATGCATGGACTATCATAATCTTCCTATGAGTCTGGCATTCTAATATTCCCCCAAAAAACATAACCAAAAAAATGTTTTAATAAACAGTCACCTTATGGCCACAGAAAAAAATAACGAGTAAGAAGTTATCTTATGATCATAGTGTCATGTTTTATAACTAGAAGCCCATGAACTCTCAATAGTTACCTTAACAGATGCTAAAACAGGGAAAACATCCTTAGCATGAAAATGACTTTAGTTAAAATCTCCTTCATTTGATCTGCAAATCTTTGATGTTTTAATTCAACTGATAAACCACTTGTTTACAAATGTCATAAAGCCAGTTAAGATTACTATGTGTTCCATAAAGTTAAAACTATGAAATCTATCATAAAAGCTAACACTGTAAAGCATTGTTTTGGTTGTCACATAAGAGCTACATGAGTCTCCACAGCACTCTCGCTCTATGAAACCCGACCCCGAGCCGAAGCCTAGCCGAGCTCTCCACCGCTCCGCGCGCCATGGTCTCCAAGCTGCCGGGGAGTCTCTGCGTGTGCAGCTTCTCTGCCCCAGCAGCTGCCGTTCCCATGGAGAAAACGCCCACATCTGTGAGGTGAATTAACTTTCATTATTTATGTTAAAGTCATCTCCAAAATGATGCCCATAGTTTTCATTGGTTAGATAACATATTTTATTCTTTTTTTTTTTAAGTGATTAGTAGTTGTTCATCCCCTCAAGTTAGATCACAGTTGTGGCCTATCACCTTCTTGAAATATATTTGAAATACAAAACTTTGCAAAAAAAATACAAAACTTTGTTTTTAATGTAAAAAAACATAGTTTTCCTTTGATATGATTTTAAAAAGCTCCTGAAAACCTAAGCCTTATAGGACGATGAAGAAAAGGAGAAAAACAAGACATAGAATATCTTTATTGAAAGGAAAACAGAGAAAAACTCATTAAAGAAAAGAAAAAAATTGCCTTGATAATCAGTTATATAATTTCTTATATTTAATCCCTTATTTTTATAGATGATTTAAAATCATTAACCCAGACCCAGTATGGGAATTTAACATTGAAAAACCAGGTAGTCTATTTCCCTAGCAACATAAGGTTGTTGCTTGTCGTCTATGGTAATTTTATCGTCCCGTTTGACAGCAAGCATACTAGTAGAAAGCACAATCTAGATTTCAAGCTAGAAATATAGTGCCTCATCTATAATTCAACCTCCCAGATTAATATACTCATATCATTATCTCTTTCTAATACTGTTACATTATAGTCTCTGCTTATACTTCCTATTTGTGGAAAATATTGGAGTAGCTGCTAGGAAAAATATATCTATTTTCTATAGCATAATTAAGTATTTTATATAACTACTGATTCCAAATGGTTGATTATAAAACCTGGAGGGGAAATATTTTAAACTTACGATTAATAATGAATTCTATGAAAACACTAGCAGCTTAAATTTCAAATTTATAAATTCTGCATAACAAAAATATTATTTATATGTTTTTTCCCATATATATCTAACAAGGCAACTGTGAGTTACTAATCCCACAAAATAGTAATTTGGAACTGGTTTCATTGTACCAATTTTAAACTTTTTTCAACAATTTCTATCAGATAATTTCTAATTATATAGAAAGGAATCTGGTAGAAAGTCTAAATATAACTGGCTTGAAAATAAGTATTTGCTGATACCCTTAGGGACAAAATGTAACAAGACAGTCTCCTAACAGAAATAAGGCAAAAAGCAAGTGAAATTGAGCATGAGAAACTCATCATAAGCCTACATTTTCCTTTTGCAAAGTTCAGTCTTTGGAACAGCCAATAGTGAGTTTCCTAACATGAGGAAGTAGAGAGGTATATTATTGGTAAAGGCAGACTGGGTCGGTGAAAACCCATAGGGTACCAGGAATTTGCACACCACCCAGCCAGCCTCGGTAATGTGATTGGATGCTCCTTTAGAATTCCATCCCGAAAGCCACAAGGATTAAAACCTGAAGCACTTAAGGAAGGAACATGACAATATGAATCACTAATACACTGAATGAACACTTCCTCCTTCCAAAATGAATACCTCACATTCTTTTTGATTCTTTTTAGGTGGATCTTGGCTAAGGAGGAAGAAAGAACAGAATGTCAACAAGTCATAGAAACATTTCAATCTACTGCTATCTTCAAATTACCTCTGAAACTAAATTATAATTTGTTTATTCAAGAGTTATGCTTCAAAAATAATAACATGCTTTCCTATCATTGTTTGAAACTATGCCTTCTTAGGTAAGTGCTTTAGCATATGCTACTGTCTAACAACTTCACTTCTAACTCTGTCAGAAACGAGGCAACAGGAGTAATCCCACTGCTTCACCCTTTACAGAAACCAGTGCCCAGCTGCCTCCCAAACTCTCCTCTACCGCTCTTCTCTTATTTTACTCAATGACTTTGAAGAACACATCCCATAAGAAGTCACTGTCCTTTAGTAGCTATTCAAAGTTATCTAGTCTTTCCATTAGGTCTCTAATTTTGGAATCCAGTAAGTAGTTTTCAACCGCACTGTCATGTTATGTTTAGCAATAAGTGTATGTGTTATTCAAGTATTATAACCCTTCATTTTTCTTGTGATCAATGTACTCTCTTTTAAAAGTCATCTACGCTACAACAGCATAGTCCTTGCTTTGTTCGTTGTCATCGTTTTCCTGTGGACCAGTGATCTTTACTTCTGGCCTTGGTGGTCTTTGAGGGTCTGAGTCAGCCTGGAGGAAAACAGATCAAAACAAAGATATTTAGCACTTTAGTTGCAAAGGTAATAAAACTCACAAGGAAACAATTGCTCAGTGTTCCATTTAACCATATAAATCCTCAGTTAAGAACAGAAATTGGGTGGCTGTGTTTTTAAGTGAATCATCACCCAGCAGACACACCAGTCTCCACACCACTGTGCAGAAGCCCTTTCTGGAGCCAGAATCCACTCTGTGCTTTAAGGGCACAGACTTATTTCTTGTGCGCTTTTTAAGGGCTTTTTCCTTCTTTTGATGTTTTTCTTTATTTTCCTTTGAGCCTTTCTTTTCAACAGCATGTTTATATTTTTCATTTTAGCATTTTCAGAGAAAAGGGAAGAGAAAAATGTAGCAATTCTACCCTTGATGTGACATTAACCCAGCCCCATGCTAGCTGTTCTTCAGTTAGTTTTCTACTAGAATTCTCCAATTCCTTGTGACTGCGGCACCAAGCAGCACAAAGTAGCAAGCAGATAAGAGCAGGACAGGATATGAAAACACAGAGGCAGCATTTCTCCAGCAGCAGCCTTTGTCCCTGCCACTTGGATGCCTCATATGTATTAATGATATTGTCTCATTTATAATTTGTCTTTCCCCACTAGATGGAAAACCAAGGGGACCAGGTCAGAATTAGGTGATTCTCAAGCTCTGCTCCATGGAATCCTGGAGGCTCCACAGCCCCCACAGTGCCACCAGTGTGGGGAGAACAGGATGGGCTCCAGGTCCCTTTTCCTGCAGGCTGTGGTTTATGCTCTAAAACAGAAAGATTGCTGGAACTATCTCTTCACATTGTTCTCTTTTGAAGTGTCTCAAGTAGCATCTTGAACACAGTACAAGCTTGGTAAACAGCAGGTGGTTACTGTGTATTTGTCATATGTTTCCTGCTGTTTTCCTATAATCATGTCACACTGTCCCAAAGAACTGTTACATGGAATAAAATGTTACATGGTACACTAAATTTTTAGTCATTTTATAAGTAAAGAATTATTTTGAAAAAGTTAATTATTAATGTATAATTAATAATTCATATAAATCTGGTTTTTCATATAATTGGTATGCCTAAAGTGCACCTATACTGATATAAACAGAATGAAAACAAATACAGTGTCATTATAAGAGAGATGAGTCAAATAACGTTGAATCTCTTGTGGGTAACTGCTCTGCTTAGGCAGCTGTATAGTCCTTAAAATCCCTAATTAGTCACACATCAGGCACTTGTTCATTTGGTTCCCAAGAATTTAGATTTGCCCTCAATACATAGCATTAACACCTGTACTTCAAATTATATAACCTTGATCTTGACTGCCACCCAATTCCTATGAAAGGCCTGTTTTTAAAAGTTAAATTGATGGAATGGAAGGGCATGCAATCTATTTACTTCTATAAAAAACCATTTGGGTTACAACATTAAATGAAGCTAAACCACTGGAAAAAGATGCATAATTGGATTTTACTGTCTGTCCCACATAGAATTTATACTTTGATTTTATGCTGTAAACATTCCTCAAAGGCCACCACAATAACAAAGAGCTTCAGGACACTGAAGACGCGCTACATCAGTGTGCTTCCTGTATGAACCCTCACACAAGACACTTCGCTTCTCTTGAGAAACATTTTTTCTTTTGACTTCCTTGGGGAATTAATTTTGTTTCCTTATAGAGATAAAGGAAACCATGTAATTGACTGAATTCTTTTTTTTAATTTAGCTACAAACAACTTCAGAATGAGCTAAATTTTAATAACCATGTACAAATGTATATGGGAAATTTCTTACAGAATTGGACTGTGATTACTTCATGCTGAGAAAAGATGAGACACATTGAGTGTTTTGATTTAGATGTTAAGAGTGTTTTTGTATAAACCATACAGAGGATTATAGATAACTTGGTACTGGTTACTCAAATCTGGCCACAAAAACATTTTGCATTTTACCATTACTAAACTTGGTTTCCCTAAGAAAGAAAAAACAGATAAATCATATTTTTTAAATCATGTTCTTTAAATCATGTCTGGTCTTGATAGTCTTTGCTGGTTTATAACTTCCCTGGTCTTAACTCAGTTATACATCTTACTTATATGTCTCTGTTTTGTTGTATATGTTCTTAGGAGGCTCCATAAATTTTTTGTAGAATAAGGTAGGAAATGGATGAGATGGATGGATGGTTGGACAGATGGATGAATGGATAGAGGAATGGATGGATGACAAGAAGGATGGACATATAAACTGCCAGGTTGGTGGCTGAGAGTACTTCATAACTTACTAAAATAATATAGTCAAGTAAATGGCACTGACCATCCCCTATTCAACAAGTGGTTTCAGTGCAAGTCCTAAGTGCTAGAATGACTCCCTAAGTGTAGACACACACACATTCATGCATGCACACAAATGAGCAAAAGCAACAGAAATACCTCCTCTTGTTCATTGCCAGGCACTCCTTGAGACTTTCTTTCCTCTTCCACTGCCTCTTGAAGCTCATTATTGGCCTGATCCAGTTCCTCGCCATTTTCTTCATCGGTCCTTCCACTGACATGTGCGGGACCTCCCTGCTCCTCCCGGTGCCCTGGCATCTCCTCGGTCTGCTCAGAGGCAGCTGTAGCCTCCCCACCTCCTTCCTCTTCAACTTCACCATTCATTTCTGAAAACTCTTCTTTCTTTTCTTCATCTTTGCTTTCTTTCTCTCCATCTTCTTCCTCATCTACGATTTCTGCTAGCCTCTGATGGATCAAAAGGAATAATGAGTTACAATAAGAAGTGTAACAGACATTTTCTGCATGTTATAATAATGTTTAGTTTACTTGACTGTAACATAACTATTATGTAAAACTTCCTCGCATTTGCTTAATACTTTACTGTATATATTGTGTTAACCTTCACTGAGTGCCTAATGAACACCAGTCGTCATACATGTATTCTCATTTAATCCTCACAACATTCCTGTGAGGTTGATATTTATTCCTATTTCACAGGTGAGAAAACCAAAGACAAGGAGATCAAATATCTAATTCAAGATCCCACTGTTTCTAAATGGAAGGGCCAGAATTAGAACTAAGCATGTGACTCCAAAACCAATGCTCTTAATCCCCATGGCAGAGAGAAATCTACACTGCAAGGTCCTTGCTGATGGCCAGTGGACTGTCTGGCCCGGAGGAAGAGCTAAGAGAAATTTTTCGTGGAGAGAGTATCCTCACCACTGGAACCTGATGTGTATTTACATCTCTAAACACAAAGAGGGCAATGGTAATGGCACCAGGATGTGAACCCACCAGATTTTCTAGCACCAGATGTGGACACTTTTCTACACAATGCTCAAGAAAGTTGACAGTATACCTCCAAATACCAAAATTGATGGTTATGCAGATATGAGACTGAGAAACTGTTAGTCCTTTCTATAAAAATAATAAATGCTCAAGTATATTAAAAAGTATAATTAGGCATATTTACTGTTATTTGGATGCATGTAGGCCCGCTTTAAAAGAGAGCAGGAGGCTGAGTTCTAGAACCAAGACTTTGGAGGGAGAAAGACTCAGGGTCAAGTCCCAGCCAGGCACTTACTGGCTTTACCTAACACCTGTGAGTTTCAGATTCCCGCTTATAAAATGGAAATACAATAAAACTTCCATGGGGACCAAATGAAACAAGTTATATATAGTGCTTGGCACATCACAAATCAAAAAAAAAAAAAAAAGCACATTAAAATCCCTTCCCATTTGTTATGATACATTCTTTCCTGGAGCTATTATATTTCATGATTGCCCAATAAAATAATTGTTTTGTTTTGTTTTTTAGGCTACATAGAAAAAACATAGAATGTTAGGACCGCAGACCTGCCTCTTTCCAGCTGTCTGATGGGTTGCTTAATCCCCTGGCATCTGTGAAATGAGGGTTTGAAACACAATTAACCTTGACCTCCCCTCCAGCTCTGAAAGTCCGTTCTCTTCTCACTGCCCAAATACTTGTATGGGATTCTTAATGGTATAAATAGTTTATATAATGAGTTAACATAAGCTTTCAGTTTTAGAAGTAAAGAAGTAGACTAAAAATTCAGGATAAAATTCCATACAACATTTTTTTGAAGATAAAAATGTTGAACCATGAATTCCTATAATCTGTCAAAAATAGTCTCAAATTTGATTACATGATATCAAAGATGCACTTTTTAAAATGAAGAGAAAAATGCTTGTTTTTAAGATATTCCAAAAACATGGAGTTTGCCATCATGCAGATTAATAATAGTGCAGTGAGGCTGCACCTTTCAAATTTTCATTCAGATGCTTAATGTCAAACCATGTGGGTAGGGCCCTGGACATCCTAAGTGTGCTGACCAGGGCAAGGCCCTTGGGAAGGCCAAATGCTGGGCAGAAGCTAAGGTGGAAGGGAAGTAGATCTGCCAGATGGCACAGAAAGACAAGAGATTCATGAAATGTAACCCACAGTGCTTTGCTAAGGATTTCTGGGTTTTATGCATAAGACCTAAATGAATAAAGATGAGAAAAATCTCCCAGAATTGAAAAGAGTATATTCCTCAGATGGCCAATAGACATATGAAAAGATGCTCAATGTCACTAATCATCAGATAAATGAAAATTAAAGCCACAATGAAATATCACCTCACACTAGTCAGAATTACCATCAATAAATCAACAAAGTACTGGCAAAGATGTAGAGAAAGGGGAAGACTTTTTCCCTGTTGGTGAGAAGGCAGATTGGTACAGCCACTGTGGAAAACAGAGTAGAGATACCTCAAAAAATTAAAAATGGATCTGCCTTTTGACCTAGCAATCCCACCTCTAGGAGTATGTCTGAAGGAACCCAAAACACTAATTCAAAAAAAGAGAAGCACCCCTATGTTCACTGCAGCATTACTTACAATCACTGAGATATGGAAGCAGCCCAAGTGTCCATCAATAGATGAGTGGATAAAACAACTATGGGACATTTACCCAATGAAATACTACTTGGCCATAAAATAGAAGAACATTTTACCCATTGTGACATTATGGATGGACCTGGAGAACATTATGCTAAGTGAAATGAGGCACTCAGAGAAAGACAAACACCATATGATTTCACTCATATGTGGAATCTAATGAACAAACTGAACTAACAAGCAAAATAGAGACAGACTCATAAAAGAGAGCAAGATAACAATTGAGGGGAGGTTAGTGGGTGGAGGGATTAAGCAAAAGGCAAAAAGTACTCATGGATATGGACAATAGTGTGGTAACTGCAGGGGGGAGGGGTGTTTAAGGGAGATAAATGGTAATGGAAAAAATACAATTAAAAAATAAAGGAAAATAAAGAAAACAGTATATCCCCATCTCTACACCCATGTCCCACCCTTACTCTATAGGAACAAATGTGACCACACCTTGAGGCAGACACGTTTTAAGTGAGGAGCAGAGGAGTTTGGCAAAGAAAAGGGTGGGCACTGTCATTATAAAAACAGAATTGATTGAATGTCCTGGGCCAGACACCACAGAGGAGCAAAGGCTTCTGGGGGGCAGAAAAGGAAACAGCACCAGGAAGTCGGAGACCTTCCACAGTAAGACACAAAGTCAGGGAGGGACTCCAGACAGGAGTGGGCTGGAATGAGGAGCCCAGTCAGAGAAACACGCAGGTAGCTCCCCACTAACATGTCAGAGGATGCCAGGAAAAGACCCCGAGACAGCAAGGTCCCTTCCTGGTGGCTCTGAGGGATTTAGGGGACACTCACCAGAGGACCCTAGCAGACATTTGGGGGACTCTCAGTCACCATGACTTGAGCAAATGGGCCTAGAGCACTGCTTTGTGCTAGGCTGTACCCCAGACGCTGGGCATTAGGAGGCAAACACAACATCTGTGACAACAAAGAGCTCAGAGCAGTGCGGTAACAACTATGTTATAACAGGGCACAAGGAGAGAAGCAGTAAGGGCACGTGTCAGGAAAGGGGCATCCAAGGTAGGATGTGGCAGCCTGCTGCCAGCTCTCACATGTCTGGTCACTGAGACTTCCAAAACCTGGTACGAATGGTGTTTGTGGGTGAAGAAAATAGACAAGAAGCATACTGGTCACCTGTCTGCCGAAGGTCATGCTCAGTGCTCACCATTTCATACAACCTTCACAGTAAACCTACGAAGCATGCCTCTAATACCCACTTCATCAATAAGGAACATGAGGGATCGCTCAACACTTCCAGCATCACGCACAGGTGAACAAGCAGGGCTAGGATCTGACCCGGAAGCAGTCCTGCCCCAAAGTTCTGGTATTCTCCCTTAAACCAATCACAGAAGATGACGCTACGTCACCACATTGCCGTGCAAGCACACTCAGGTGTGCTTTCGGCGGTCGGGAATATGACATCTGCAGCAGGCAGCACGACTTCAGGGAGGAAACACTACCGAGTTTGCTAGGCAGAGTAGCTGGAGCAGTACATTTAAAAAAATTCAGAAATACTACAGCACTAATGGCCAATTTCTTTTAAAATTATCTCTGAGAGTTTGATAAATGTAGATCACTCTTCTAAAATTGTTATAATCCTTACTGTGCCTACACTTCCCTATTCAGGGCAACTTTTAGTTTTGATTTAAAGACAGGTTATATTTTCTTAATAAAATATTCAAAGAAAAAACCCTCAAAATTTGTTGTAATCATTTAAAAACCTAGATATGTTCTTTGACTCTCTGGGAATATATTACAAGGGCTTGCTAAACTCTGGTAAGGTGACTGACTACTTCCTTTCTAAATGGGAAAAGGTCTGTTTTCCTTTCTTGACATCTGGAGCTGTAAAATGTGCATTGGTTTTTAGTTTGTATTTCCTATCTTACCCCTTTCTTCACTCCTAATTCCCAAATACATTTACTTTTTTTCTCCCTTTAATGCAAAGGGCTGGTAAATGCCCTAATCTCTTTTGAAGAAAAAGGAAATATGAAGTCCCACATTCAGGCTCTGTTCTCTTCATTCAAAGTACCAGCACCACCACTACAAACAAGCAAGGTTGCATCCCCATCCCATTATTTCTGTTCAACATGCCCAGCACAGCTACTGCAGTAGTCACCAAATGAATCCACATCTAGTTAGCTCAGCTTCAAGAAATGCAAGATCATAGCGCTGAAATACCAATTTGATCAATTTAAATAAGACAGTAGCATTAGTTAAAAGGCTTATAGTCCTTTAAAATATACTGAGTGTAAAACAAAATTTATTATTACTTTGACACTAAAATTCAGGGCAAAAATGCTGCTATGACAGATCTGTAATGAATAAATGAAAAGCAATGTGCTTTTTGGTGTAATCTCCTTTGAAGTAGGCATTAAATTATTAAAGATGTTTTCAGTGTATACATCAATCAAATCATCCCCAGAAGGAACACTGGTTTTTACATCCACGCACACACACATAGATAAAATCTATACCATCATGAGGGCCTGCAAAGAAGAAAACCAGCCCTCTTCCACAAGAAGGTGGGTATCCATGGTGGAAGGGAGGTATTCCTTAGGATAAAGAGAAATACAAGAGGCAAAGTGAGTGACTTGCACACTTCCTCAATCCCCTTCCTTCTTTTCTTGCTATAGAAAAACCATTGAAGAGGAACCTGGTAACCCTCCCACAACCCAGAACTGACACCCACCCCTAGCACCAGAACGCTCACAGAGGAGGATTCACTCAGGTGAATGGGATTCTTTGAAGGCCACCAGCAAGACTATGCTTCTCACGTCTCACGCTAGAACAGCTCTGTCCTGAGAGTCAGGCCATGAGCTAAAATAAAGAGCTACATGCAAAGACAGACACAGAAGATCACATAGTGTGTGTTTTAGTTTCTATAAAACATTCAGAATAGGTAAATCTATAAAGACAAAAAGCAGATTAGTGGTTACCAGGCTTGGAGAGAGGGGAGCGGGGAGAGGAAGAACGGAGAGTGACTGCTGAACAGGTACGATGCTTCCTTTCAGGTGATAAAATGTCTTGGCACTAGACAGAGGCAATAGTTACACAACATTGTGAGTGCACTGAATGTCACCTAATTGTATACTTAAAAATGATTAATGGTTTATTTTATGTTATGAGAATGTTACTTCAATTTTTTTTTAAAGTTATATATCCAAACTTTTGACCACCAGGTACTTATTTATCTGGCCACCTCTCTGTGTCCACTAAGGCACCCAAAGAATGTGTCCCTTAACTTAGGGACCTATGGTTATTTCTCTGCTTTACTCCACAGTCTGACTCCTGACAGCCACCTTACTTGCTTCCAGTATAAAAAGCTTCCCTTCACAAAATATGTGATTTTTGGTAGTAGGTCAATGTTAGTGTTGAATAAATGAGGAAGCTGGATGAATAAACTAACAAAGAAATTTGAGAAATCAGCTTACTTAGAATTGAAATACAGAAAGTGCTAGAAAAATACTTATTAGATAGCTACATTCTGTTTTAATAATGGGTTCCCACTTCCCTTCCTACCCCCAGAAAAAAATTTTTCTATTTCTTCAAAGTTCCCAAGTAGTTGTCATCCTCTTCCCATCTGGATGAACCTGCCTGAGTGCCCGGCAAAGTGGCGACAGTCACAGCTGGAGCGACACCGGTGTTAGCTCTTCGAGCAAGGGCTGTCACGTGCACGGCACTCCATGTTCCACCCTGCCTCAGGGAGCCTCACACATATCCTCACGTTAACAATTTATATAGAGAAAGGAGCAGGGGTACCAGAGGAAAAGGTAAAAGAAAGAAATTACAAATTCAGTTTGAGGGAGCGAGGAAGGAAGAAGAGAAACAAGAAGAAAAAGAACCTTTTCCAGCATCCAATTGCACTGACCACCCTTCTATAGTCAAGGGAAGCAGGGCTCCTGCACATGACTCCGCGTCTCCTCCCTGCAGCCGCCCGTTCTCACATGGTCCCAAGGGATTGTGTTCATGCCCAAGGAAAACCACCAGGCAGGGGTTTTTTTCTGGACAAGATTATGTCTTCTGAGGTTTTCTGCAATGGGAACGCCAACCGGCAATGCAAACCTTATACTGTGCAGTATGAAGCACCTATGGTCTGGTGGTTATGCTACAGCTTCAGGTCAGAGAATTCACCTCACCTGGTCTCAGAGTCCCCTTTGGAATTGGAGGATATTAGTAATGACCTCACAGGACTGTGGTAAGGCCCAAATGAGACCATGCACATAGAAGACAACCGTAAACCAAACAAGCTGTGTATACTCATGTATATGTTTATTATTGTTGTCACTCCATTCTTCTTGCTATTGAATAGAAGGAGCTGATAGGTTGTCTGATAAAACATTAGAATACAGGATTTGTACTAATGAAATTGTAAACTAGTAGGCCACTTAAAGTCCTATCCCTTCTATATTTTATGAAAGCAGACAAAAAAAATGGTATCAAGACACTTAACAACTATCTTGCCCTTATTAACACAGTTAAAATGCATGCTGATGTTCAACTTCTACTCCATTAGACTGTTAGATGTGATTCACATAAACTAATCATCAAAACTAACCATCACTGGTCTTATGTTTATTTTTGGCTTCTGAGTTCCCTAGCATGTATTTTCACAACAAATTTAACACCCAATAGTTTTTTTCTCTCTGAACTGCTATCTATTCTTAAAAGGAATACAAATGTGCCAGAAAGAGGCACCAAACAAGGTGATTTACATAAATTAGTATATGGACTTAAGTAACACACAACTGCCCTCAGTTGGAATGACAGGTTGGCAGTAGCCAGTAGTCAGGAGTATAATAATAACAGACATTTAGGCAGCACATTATGCTTCTTAAAGCACTTCCATATCTATTTTCTCTTTATAACTTGCCAAGTAGTAGGGCAGGCATGATGAGTGGGAATTTGAGCCTGAAGAAAATTAAGCAACTTGCCAAGGGGTATATGACCAATGGGTAACAACATCTTTCATTTATGTCATAAAAAATAAAATAAACAAAAGTTCCAATAGAAGGACAGTGGTCCTGGTAATTTATAATCTGAGCATCATTGAAGCCAGTTACTTAAAAAGCACGCCCCGCCCCCCTGCTCACAATACATGACTGACTAACTGACAAGGCAGAGGGACTAGCTGGGTTGAGCTGGGTTCCAGTCTCTGCTTCTCCCTTTTGTACTAGTTGCTGCCCATCTTTCTAACAGACATAAAAAACTGACTCTGTTTCCTGACTATTATTTTCTGACTTATTAGACAGCATCAAATCAGAGACAAACCCCATTTTCTCATTGTTTAGGCCTGAATTGTGTCCCCTCAAAATTTATATGTTGAAGTCCTAACTCCCAGTAAGTACACCTCAGAATGTGACTTTAAAGAGGTAATGAGGTTAAAAACGAGGTCATTACAGTAGGCCCTAATCTACAATGACTGATGTTCTGATAAGAAAAAGAGATTACAACACAACCTGTACAGAGTAAAGACAATGTGAAGACATTGGAAGACGATGCCATCTAGAAGCCAGGGACAGAGATTTTAAAAGAAACCTACTTTGATGACATCTTGATCTCAGATTTCTAGCTGCCAGAACTATGAGAAAATAAATTTCTACTGTTTAAGCCACCCAGTCTGTGATATTTTGTTATGGCAGGCCTTCAAACCCTTACCATTATCCCCTGCCTCCCCCCCCCACCCCCGACACACACATTCACATTTATATGCATATTCTTTCCTCTCTCTCCTCTGTCTTCCCCCACCATTTCCTTAAAAAGCCCTTTGGCACAGCCTAGCGAAGTCAGGTTCCTCATAAAGGTGAGAGGGCTGTCTGCATATGGCAGAGCAGGAAGGCCAAACCCAGCCCTCCTTTCTGTGACAGCAGTACTGCAGGAGAGGCAGGGCAAGTGCTGCCCTCTGTGGAAGAAGCTGGACAGTGTCTGGCCGCTTCCCCTGCACCCAGAATGCCCTCCTTCCCCTCTGTTAGAGGTACCTTCCCTTCCCCTCCCCAGTAAGCCTTCCTGGCTCCCTCCGTCAACTGTGCCCTCATCACACCTGTCAGGTTTCTTTAGCACACTCTAGTCACAGTGTGTGGTTCTTCTCTATGTAGGTGTGGTAAGAAAATGGTGCACATGGATTGCTACCAAGTAGACACGTCAAACAATGTTTGGAATAATTATGAAATAATGGGGAAATAGCCTTGGCTCTATAGAAACTTCTAGAGACAAGGGCTCCTTCATATTCATCTTCAGGTCCATCACCGTATTTACCATGACATTGTGTTATTTGATGTCTTAAATTTAAACACAAATGTACCTCCCACAGACAAAAGCCAGCATAATATGTGCCCTCGGGAACATATGGATGATAACAACAGGCTCACATTTTTGCACACTCTCCAGGTAATACACAGTATTATGTTCTATACACCTTACATGCATAATCATATTTAAACTAACCTCACAATTATTTGAGGTAAATACTGTTATTGTCCAAATTCACAGCTAAAGAAAAAGGCACAAACTTCTCCCAAATCCCACTGACTTGTCCAAAATTGACAGAGGAATAGGAACTCCTTTTTGACCACTGGGGTAAAATAACTCTTTTCCTGAGATAATGTATAGAGCAATACCCCCAACTCAATACGATGCTAAATAGTTCCTTCCAGCTCGTGTCCTCTCAGCCAGTGCTTCCCCATCACCTGGGGGCCTTGTTAAATGAGGATTCTGAGTCAACAATTCCAAGCCTCTGCATTTCTAACAGATCCCCAGATGACCCTTCGCACGGTAAAGCTCTAAACCACATGTAAAATAAGATGGTCATAAAAAATGCCACTTCAAAAAAGCATACTTCCTTAAAATTTCTAATTGTAGTAATGCCTTAAAATAATCCCTCTTCAAATAAAGATTGCATTTTTTCTCTAAAACTATAAATTTTATTGAAAGCTGGAAGAAAATAGGATTGATTGTTGACAGAATGATGTTCGGCCGTAAAGACAGCACTATTAGATTTATTCTAAGTCCATCACCATGTCACTGTTTATTAAGACTCATGTTATAAAACAGAAACATATCATTGCAGAGACAATAAATCAGGAAGATATTTTTACCTATGCTTAAAGTCTTCTGCCCTGACTGTCAAATTTTGGCTAGTTTGTGACTACAATTTAAAGAGAACCAATTTTCAGGTAGAAATCATTTCTCCAAAGAGTGCATCCATCCTCTGGCATTTCAGGAGTAGCTCACGCCTATGAGTAACTGTGGAAAACTACATTCTACAGGAAGCACAATTCTTGTGTTTCACTGGAGTCAAGAAGGGGTATCCATTATATTCTGTCCTATATACTTATTAAACTGAAATACATAACGGCAAAATAGTGATTGCAGAAGTCATCTAGATGATTCCAGCCTCACTGCCTCTCTAACATCAAGAACATCAGAGCACAACCAGATTAAGACATATTACACATACGTACAATTACAGGTACTATGCACCCTTAAAGAGAGGTTTTCATAAGACCTCTATGAAGTCTTTTTCTTTTTTGAGATTTTTATCTGATTTATCACAAGCAATTACTATCAATATGTATTAGAAAAGTGACAGCAGATTTTCTCTTTAACACCAACATTGGCATTTCCAATGTCTTTGCCTGAGTTTGCCTACTTGTGTATCTTACTATTTATTTTGTGATGGACCCTCTGAGAAAATAGTTGATTTGTATGGCAATACATAAAAGGTCTGGAAGCTATTATCACTGGCTACATCCTTGCAGGGATGGCTCAGGGGAAACCATAAGTGTTCAGTTTTTCTAGAGAATATGCGTGTAGTTACTGAGATTAACTCAGGATTCCTGACTGATACGAGAAAAGAAGATGGAATATGGAAATAAGCCACAAAATATCAAAAGCATCAGTTATTTGAAGGTATTTTCACAGGCAGATGGAGCTGCTCAACTGTTTTACACTTCAAGCTCATACTCCTGACAGTAACAGCAGCCCCAAAACATTAGAAATGGAAAAGGCATATAAACACAGACTACAGCCGATGCCCCACCCATGTTAAAATACACATCGATGTTTCTTATATTTACATCAGAATTCCCTGAGTAATGTATTTTAATATTTAAGACCTTTGCTATCTGAGATAACAGCTCAAGTTCGAACTTTCTAGTCAAGACATCCTACTTAATCACCCTACCCGCTCCATTCCCACCTATCAGGTCTTCCTCTCTGGGCCTAGAAACTGGAGCTCAAAACCGCCCCCTTGACCAACAAGACTACTTTAGATGTCCAATTCTCTGTGTAACATTTGCTATACCTGAAATCTGGTAAGAGTGAGCACATTACAGGGTTTGGGTGGAAAGTGTTGAGGTGGATTTTATGATGCAGTTGTTGAAGGTACAGAAGTTACTGCATTTGTTTTTATTTCTGTCCCCATGGAAACTAAAATCATCTCCTACCCAATTTCAATGAGGTGTTTTAAAATAATCAGTTTCAATTTTCCATTATTGCCAAGTACTGCTTCCTGCTTTCAGCTTGCAGAGACTTACTTTCACAGAGGGGAAGAAAAGTTTATGTGCGGTTCAAAGGGTTCGAAGCACGATGACCTACAGAAAGTGAAGCTGTGACTCTGTAAGGATGCTCAGGCCAGCTACACGCTGCAAGCTAGCTCACCCAGGCGCTTTCAAGCTCCACAAGTTCCTGCAACACCCATATGAGAAGATATAATACACTGGAGACTTAGAATAGATAGCAAGGGAATATTTAGTCATTAGAAAAAAATCCCCATTAAGTTTTCTCACTTTAGAAGTAAACACTGATTTTCTTTCGCTTTCATCAAAATTCCCTGAAGGCTAAAGTTTAATACTGAACATCATTTCTACCAATTAATCACAAACCTACAATCATGATATCACACAAAGCTTGATGATGTACACAGAAATTAAGAAGCCAGATCGTCCTCACCTCACTCTTCCAGCTGTGTGCGATGCTTATGGCACCAACATGAACATGATTCGCTGGCAGGCTATGACTAGAAAATAAAGAATGGCAGCAGTACCGTTTGTGCATTACTCCTTGCAGCTCAAGGACGGCCGTAAAGGCTGAGAGGCCCTCTACACAGACGGGATACGTTGCTATGTATAGGGTAGTAAGTCCCCATCTCCTCATTTCCCTCCTTGAGGTGGTCAGAAAGAGTGCCAGACTGGAAGCCAGCAGCCCTGCATGCCTATGCAGACTCCCTCGTCAACAGCTGTCCTTGTGGGAAAAAGGCCTTCCTCACACGGAGCTTTGTTTCTTCAATGGTGAAGCAAGGAGTTTGAACCAGCTTCCCTTCTGGTTCTACATATCCTATAATCCTTATTTTAATAAATACATTTCACCGAAGCAGAGTTAGGGGTCTGATAGAGGAAGCGGACTCCTATGTCTTTCTGTGTATTCCAATACATATGAGAAAGTAATACAAGTAAGCTCTCCATTTAGCTTGCCTTTCATGAGAGAAGAAGTGACCGCTGATTTTCCATAAGTGGCAGGTAGAGCAAGTGATGAGACCAGGGCGTGGAGAACAAAAAGATGTCAATGGGCATATTTGGATTTCAACCCTCCTGTTTCTGGTTATAGAGCCTCTAGGCTGCAGATTTTTAAAAATAGCACTACGCGCTCTATGTGTAGAGCAGTAATCACAAACTCAAATGCCCCCCCAAGCCTGGGAAAATAACATAAGTGTGATTTCAGGACAGGTGTTTAATAACAGGGAGTGCCGCAGTCCGTGCTGAACTGAGGAGCACACGGCCTGCTAAAGAGATTCAGGAATTATAAGCCCTGTGCGAGCCAAAGAAGACTCTGTCACAGGAGATCTGGTCACAGGCTGCCCATGTGCCATCCCCTGTGTAGGTTCTAGGAGGATGAATTAGTGTGAAAGTGATTTCTGGTGAAACACAGAATATTGAATAGATGTAGGGGTTTTTTTCCTCACTCCTCCCTGGTAACCCTCTAGATACTGATACTGAAATTGGAGGTCTACCAACCAAGTGGCAAAAACCAATCACCCTGCCGTGAGATCCCCCGACCTGATGAGCTCTGCCTATGCACACACAGTGTCTCTCCTGCTTCACGCTAAAATCTAACCAGATACAGGGTTCAAATTCATTTCATGTTACATGACAAATAAATTTCAGACAGGCATGGAAATCCTCTGACATGGAGATGGACATCAAAACATAGAAAGAAAAAAGAAACTCAGAAGAAACAAAAATAATATATAAAAAAGAAAGTTTAAAATAATGGATCAATCTTTGTAGAGATAAGGCATGATATCACATCCAAAAAACAAGAATAGGATGTTATAAAAAGGAATATTCAAAGATCATAAAAGAGCTCTTAGAAATTAAAAACATAATGACTGGAAAAATCAACATATGGAAGATAAACACAGGTTTTTAAGTTAAAAAAAAGTTGAGAAAATAGAAAAAATATCCACAGAGATGAAAAGTAAGAGAAGCAAGTATAGGACGAGTCCAGAAGGGCCTATATCCAAATACTTGTTTCAGAAAGAGAGATATAAAGAGAAGAAAGTTATCAAAGACATAATTCAATTTTTTTCAAGAACAAAAAAGCTCATTATACATCCAGTCCTATAAGCAAAAAACCTGCACCAAGGCACAGGTTTGGAAATTTTCAGAACACCAAAAACAAGAGCCTAAAAGCTTCCAGAGAGTGAAAAGGGGTTATTTTTTGAGGGCTCAGGAGACAGAATGGCACAAAACTTTCCCAACTGCCAGTGTAGATGAGAAGGGCAATTGAGCAACACTTTAAAATTTCTGAGAGAAGTGATATCTAACCTAGAATTTTATACCTAATCAAACTTATAGTTATGTTTAAATAGAAAAAAAAAGAGACATTTTCAAACATGCAAAGTTTCAAACAAATTGTGTCTTCTGTGAAGGTGTAACCAACAAAGAGTAAGATATAGAATCTGAGAAATAGAGGGTCCCATCCACTGGGGAAACAAAGGAAATTCCTGAAATAATGGTGAAGAAAAATACCAGGATAACCCTGAAAAGCAGATCTACAGAACAATTAACGAGCTTGAGGCAGATGACTGAAGGGCTTAAAAGATGAAACGGATTTCAGTATCACTACATACCCTGAGCACACCGAGAGGAGAGCCACAGTTCTGGCGGAGTGTGGAAATGGCATGGCGATAACTACATACACACAAAAAAACTAAGCAAATAATTTTAAAAAATACCACAATAGGGAGGAGGAATAAAGGGTTATGCAAGAAAGGAAATGTACCCAGAGTATACTATACTATTCTATGCTCAGCAAAGAATAATACTGTCCTTACACAGCAAAAATAATGTACAGTTTAAATATGACTTAGCTAAAAATTATTATGACATTATAACGCAAAGAAAGAAGGGCAAAGGTATGTGTGCGAGGTTTTTTTGTTCATGTGGCCTTATTTGGGGATGGGGGATGGGAAAGAGTTGGTAGAAGATCTAAATAATCATTTTGCATAGCCATTAAAGTTAGTAAATAATATCTAAATTTGAAGAATAAAATCAGGAAATGTATCTTGCCAAACTGGAGATGTCACCAGTTGAAAGGATCTTTATTGTTCAAATAGGTTACCTGTGTGGGGAAGGCACCCCGGTGGGGAGAGGTAGAACAGGAGGTCACCACTGCTGTTATCATCTTTGTTGGACTGGTTGACTTTTAAAGATATTATGTGTGTAATTTGGATTAAGAAGTTTTAGATAAATAAGACAACAATATATATCACAACCTATGATTAAAAAAAGGAAAACAGCTTTCACTGCTCTGCTCCAGCGCTCACGACACCGACTTCAGTGCTAGCTGATGAAACTAGCACAGAAACAGTTAGCAGTTCTCACTACTGTACTGTTCAAAAAAATCGATGTCAACTTATTGTCCCCATCTCATGCTCTCCTCGGCCAAATGGCACAAAATCTAAAACATAATTGCTTCTTTGCCTATTTGATAGGTATTTATTTGCCAATGTCACTGAAATGGTAAATGCCCTGTCCTAATCCTCACTTATTAGGGGCCGTCTACATGAATATAGTAGCACAGGCTCTTTTCTTGCTTCCTTAACTTGGAAAAGCATCATCTTATAGATAGAGCATGATGTCACACGAGTGGTCAGTGCCAGGGTACAGCCGCAGGTATTGCTGAGTCGGGCACCTGCCCCACTGCTTTTGAACAACCAGATTGATTTGGGATGTGTGTGGTACTCTAATGATAGTACCAAATTCTTATTAGACCTAAACTCTTCCCTAAGAAAAGATATTGTTTTGACCTTTCTGAATATGTCAAAGATTGTGACATTCTTCAGTTTTCTATGAGTTTTGAAAGTATCATTAACTTGCCACTAAAAAATGAAGAGTCTCAACCTTGGGACAGAGTTCAGACTCTTTCTTGGGTGGAATTTATCCACAATGCCCGATTACACACACTCACACACACACACAAACACACGTGCTAGCTGCTGCCAGTGGAGGCTAGCAAGGACTGAGAAGTCTGAAATTTTGCCCCACTTGCCAGCTAACGCACTGGCCTGCCACAGCAGGTAGGCGTGGGTGCTGGCAGAAGGCACAAGACTCGCGGGTCAGGGACAGGAGTGGACTGCTCGCAGCAACATCAGTAGTGAGCGCGTCACTGCTTGGACTGGAGCCCCAAGACCCCACTCCCCAGGGCAACATGAAGGGGGCTAGATGATTTGACGGTGGTCTGCATTTCAGGGGGGAAGCCCCATGCTTAGAGAGCCTGAACCTTTTATCTCAGATACTTTTATTGTGGTAAAATATACATAACATAAAATTTGCCATTTTA
Organism: Anoura caudifer; assembly: GCA_004027475.1. Classification (NCBI taxonomy): domain Eukaryota; kingdom Metazoa; phylum Chordata; class Mammalia; order Chiroptera; family Phyllostomidae; genus Anoura; species Anoura caudifer. Next base: position 139,969 of record PVKU01003819.1, on the reverse strand, counting down.
ACTAGTTTTGAGTATACAATTCAATGGCACCCAGTTTTCCATAATGGATAGTGAACCTGCCTGACTTTTGCGCCGTATGGAGGCATGACCTTTATTATAGTAGACAATAAACAAACCTCACCTTTTCTTCACAGTAAGATTTCTCAATCTCAGCACTACGGACAGTTTAGACTGGATAATTTTGTGTGTGTGAGGGCTGTCATGTACCAGGATGTGGTGGCAGCTTCCCTGGCTGCTTACCTACTAGATTCCCTCAGCTATAGCAATCAGAAATGTCCCCAGGAATAGCCCAAATCTCCTCTGGCTGGGGATGATTACTCCAGAGAAAGTCACTATCTCTGTTTCTCAAGCCTATTCACTATACTTAAAAAGGCAGAGCAGAACAAAGGCAATTAGCGCCTCTGCTCACAAGCTACAGAGAAACACAAGGCCTCTACAGAGAACTACGTCCCAACAGAGGTCTTGATATTTACTTCTAAAAGTTAATCTGCTTTTCAGGCACAGCTAAATTACTCAGCCAATTTGCACATAACATTTACACACACACACACACACACACACACACACACACCCTTCTTCATTGAAGTTACAACATAAACCATTCAGAGGTGTCAAACTCATTTTCACAGGAGGCCGCATCAGCCTTGCCATTGCCTTCGAAGGGCCAAATGTAATCTTAGGACTGTGTAAATGTAACTACTCCTTAACTAGGGGCAAGGAGCTCAGCACTGCTGCCAGGTAGACACAATGTGCTGGGCAGATGAAACAAGGTGGCGGGCGGGATTCAGCCCATAGGCCTTGTGTTTGCCACCAGTGACAGGAAACCAACTCAAAGAAGCTAACTAGGAATAGCCCAAAAGGAAATGTAAGTATCATTTGTATCTGAGCCAAGTTGTATATGATAAGTACATTTCCTTTCTAAGACAAAAATTTTGATCCCTGGGCTAGTAATTGTTTTTTCATCTCTGTTTATTTTTCACATTTGATACTCTTCCTCCATGCCACTCAGGTGCTTTGAAGCTAAACAGACCTGCATTCAAACCCCAGCCCCTTTATTTGACACTACAGTCTTGGACAACGAATTCCACCTATGTAAGCTCACTTCCTTCCTCTAAATAAAATGGAAATAATAATAAAACCTGTTTCACAGGGTTGTCACCACAATTATATGAGATAAAAGTGGGACTGAGTAGGCCCCACTCAGTAGGAGACCACTGACACTCAGGAGGCCCACAATGAACAGCAGCTATTATTCCAGGAGGATCACCATGGAGATCACATCCCCACTGTTGTTGTTCATATAATGGACCCTAATTTCTCCACACTCTCACTTCGTTTTTCACAATATTTATAACATAGCTGCTTAGGACACAGAGCCGACGGTCACCAAATCATACAGAGAATGGCTCTAAGCCCTGACAAGATATGCAGCTCATGCCAACCACCTGAGCTAGACAATCCCCACTCTATTACTCACGGAGTCAAAGAAGAAAATAATTCTGGTCCTTTATTACCTGGTTTTATGTCCTTCAAAATGACATCAATTAGTTGATATTGCTCAGCTTTTACCAACCTGTTTAATCAGTCCCTCTGGCATACTTGTGTTATAATAAGTTAGCACTCCCCAGTCAAACAAGAAATCCAGTTCTGAGGACACGTGCCCAAGGCTGTCAGCTATCGTCAGCCATCAATGCCCCCTGCCAGCCACCCTGACTCGTGATCATCAAACTTACCAGTAGGGAAATACCTATCACAGATTCCATAACTCATTAAATGATTAACAAAGAGGTCTCTCTTTTGGTAATAATGCTATGATTTTTTTTCTTGGTATTTGGCTTTTTGTCTTTGGAATATAAATTAGTCTTGGTTTCAGCAGCTATTAGCTGTGGTATATACATCCCTTCTTTGTCTTACAATATTTAATTACAGTTTCACAGGAGGCTTAAAATTCCATTCAACCCCAGGAAAAATATCTGTAAATGGAGTTTATAAAAAATTATTAGTTGTAGCTAATCCTGGATAATAAATTGGATTTTTGAAATCAGTGATTGTTGACACACCAGGCTTTCCATCGGGACAGTGACGCTTACAGAAAATGTCTGTGGAATAATCAAGCAGCAACTGCACTGACACCCTGTTAAGACAAACACAATTGAGAAGGTCATCCATGGAATTAGCTGGATTGTGAAAGATGCTTTTTAAAAGGAATCATCACATAGTAGTTAGAGAACAAGTGGCAATTCCTAGTGACTTCTCATTCCCTTGAGCCTGGGATTATGATTTTCCCCCTTCACCTAAACTCCCATCCTCCACTCAGGACTGTAAGAAACCTGGTTGAATTGTATGGAAAAGTCTAACTGATTTATTTCTGGCATCATTTAGCCAAAATTAATATTACACAGTCCCTTCCATAAGCACATGTATGTAAACACATACACACACACACACACACACACACACACACACACACACAGCATGCAGTGTCCCGCTGGCCTAGGAAATACAATCAATACACACGCAGCAAACATTTGAGTTGCATTTATATAAGCAATTACTTTATGACAGAATTCCAACCGCCGCAACTTCAAGGAGGCAAAAGGAGAAAATACCATGATATTTTAAAAATAAAACTAAATAACAAAACCCTGCTTCTCTAATGAAGGACTTATTTTGTAGATAAAACCCCAAGCCAATATTATTTTTTCTGTATCAAGCTTTCTCCCTCCTTATATCTCATACCTAACTCCAATCCACTAAGTTCTTCAGTGTTCTTTATTAAATCTATATCACTGTTCATAATAATAATTTAAAAATACTCCATGAAAATGGCTATTCTTTGTGGGAATACTAGCAAGAACTGAAGGTATTTTTTGTGTTTTTAAGGTTTTCAGTCACACTGCACCTGAGAGGTTTAACCAACATGTGCCCAGAAACAGCACGGAGCAGATAACATAAAACGTGAAATAAAAACAGTGGTAATTGGTATACATATTTTTAAAGGCATGGTGATTACCTGATCTACTGGAATCTCAACTTGAGTATCCTCATCTTCTTGGACTTCTGCTGCACCCCGTGTTTCAGATCTCTCTGCTCCAGCTTTGAAAATGCCTTCATCTATTATTTGAGACAAATACACAGTGAAATTGAAATCCAATTGTGACATCATGTGGCTACATGTAGAAATTACAACTGAATACCTGAGGAAGACTATTTTTAGTAGGTATGTTGGTGCCCATTGTATGGATAGGGGTTCTGTAGCCCTCTCCCCACAGTCTTCCACATGTTCACTGGGAGAAGGTCTAATGGCTAAAGCAAGGCCGACCCCGCAGAGAAGGGATCTGTCCCACACTCTCCCTGTACATTGGCTCTGATTTAATGACACAAGACTGCAAAGGTATTTGAATGGGAAGGACTTCACACTGATCATCTGTCTTCTTCCCTCTCATCCCTAAAACATGATGATGCTTAGTGCTTTAAAATACCACTTTTATAAGTTTTTCTTTCCCAAGAGAATTCTATACACTGAATATAATGTATTGGTATGATTCTCTCTGTTTAGAGTAATATAAAAATATTTTTACTGCAACAGAATCACAGAAATGACTCCACTTCTCACACAAGTTGATCTATTTTGAAGGTTTCCATAGGATTTTCACAATCTATGTCTTAAAAGCCCTAACTATCGATGTAACCTGAATCTCTAAGCTCCTTTCACTTGTTTTCCTATAGAAGCAACAATAGGGATTTTCCATACTTGAAATAGATTGTTTTAATGTTTTACCCCGCTCTTCTCTTCTCCAGGCCAAGGAATCAAAGACTCACAGGGCCCTTTGTCATTATGTCTGCAGACTCGCCTCAAGACAAGTTTCATGAGTTAGCCACTCTCACAGAAGTTTTCTCGGTCCAATTTTTAAGGATCTCTAGGGATGGAGAATTCGCCTTTTCTCGAGACTCTATTATACTACTTGTTACCCCTGTAGTCTACAAAATATGCCTTTATCTTTTGTCTTAAGACCTCCTCGACTTCTCTAAAGAAAGCTTATTCCCAGAGCACAATTATTTAACCCATTTCACATAAAAACACTTCATGTTGTTAAAGAATGAGATCATTCTTAATTAAATGTAAAATACATTTTTACATTTGTTGAGGACCAATTATAAGGAAGGCGCCATGTGACACTCCAAGATAGGAAATGAGGTGGAGAGCATTCCCTGCAGTCTCCTACAGGCCCCTGAGCCGACAGAGACACAGACACAACCATGCTGGGCGTGGGGAAGGGCCGCAGCCGGGCCCTGTGGAGGCTGGGAAGGGTCCGCTGGGGAGGAGAGGAGGGAGGGAGTGGGGAGGAGGGAGACACAGCCAAACTCCTTTTGTTTTTTTAAAAAAAAATTCATTTTTAATTACTTCTTTTGTAACTTGATTGGATGATGGCTCCTCTACCCTCCTTTTTTTAAAACTAGGGATAGCAGAGCGACCCTTGCAGCTGATTGTGCATGTTATGTTAATCCACACGGATGAATTCATGTTGAAGATTATCTACAGCACTCATTTAATCCCACAGTGGATTTTCCTCTCTTCCAACAAAATATTTTCACTCTCTTTTTCCATCCATCAGGTCTTATATACTTAAGCAAAGCAAAGCAATTTTTCATTCACTAGAATTGTCTCAGTTAAATCATCTTACATGTGCATATAAATTGCAGATATACACACATAACAGGATGCACTACAAAATCATTACCAAATGGTAACTTCAGCATTGGCAGCTATTCTGGATCATCTCTACAACCAACCATCCCCCCAAGGATGTGGCCCACGCAGCATGTCTAAGGATTACGTCCTGACTCTGTTGTGTCGTACAGCTGAGGACATGGTCCAGAATGAAGCAGCAGCCAAGAGCTCAGTGATTCCAGAAGAAGGGACATAGAAAATGAAGCAGAGAATGGGGCGGTGTTCTCACAAGTGCAGGCCTGGAGTCAACACAGGCCTTTGCTCGGGCTCTTAGCAAAGCACCTGAAGGGACACTACAAGGTGTGAGTCAAGTAACAATCACTCTGTCCTAAAGGAGGAGAGTGGAAGGGGCGAATCCAAGCCTATAAAATTGGAGTCAAAGGGACAGGGTAAGCCAATACATGGCCCTCCATCAAATCCTGGAACTTAGAATTCAGGAAAATAATAATAGAAACAATAAAAAATAAATTGTTTTATTCACATGTGGAGTTCATTAACTCTGAGAATGTGCAGAGGCAGAATAAACTAAATTCAGAAAGGGTTATATAATTTATTAACTGTTACCTCCAAAATGAGTTAAAAAGGAAAATTAGGTATGTCTGATGTTCATTTCTACCTTCTGAATTACCTTAGGAGAGAACAATCACACTCATCCACAGAACGTTCCTTGAGTTAACCTTTAGAGACAGACGTCAGATTCAGTAGACTATAGCTTTGACCTACATGTAGGACTTTGATGGGTGACATTTTTGCATCCAAGTGTTGCATTTTCTTTCAAAGACACTACAAAGAGAAACCTACCAATATAAAAGAAATATATTCTTAAATACCCACATTCAATGAGATGAAAAACTGTATCCAAGCAGTGCTATGAGTGGCTTGCAGATGTGTGTTAGAATAAACATTTCACCAGAAAAGAAGAATAAAATTGATAATCACAAACACAATGGAGTTGAAAGGGCACCGGAATGGAAAATGGCAACCATCGGGATATAAACAGAAAAGACACGATCAGCAAAGCTCAACACTGTGTACAGTGGCACAGATAGAGAACACAAAGATAAAAGGGTTTGGCTGAGGTGTGGGAGAGGTTGTATTCATCAGTGAACTGAGATGTGCGAGCCATCTTCTTCGGCAGCACAGAGACAGAGATGAGGTCAGAAAGAAATTCATGGGGATAAACGGTGAAAAAAAAGGAAGAACAGCTAAAAAGTTACTTTGTGGTAGAAGAAAGCCTATTCGGATTTCATGTTTTAACTGTACATACTATACAAATTTAAAAAGAGTTATATGAATGACTAGGGAAAATATTTTAAATAGCGCTGTCTGATTATAAGTTTATATAATACATATGCATTTTAGAAAATCTGGAAGATGAACAAAATAAACATTCTTCTAATCTCATGAACCACAGATAACCACTGTATTGTGACAACCAACCTTCTCTCTCTCCCTCTCTTCCCCCCAAACAGACACACACACACACACACACACACATTCATAAAACTGGGATCATACTGTATACATAATTTTTAAAGTTTTTTACCTTAAAATCACATCAGGAACATTTCCCATGTTAATGAATATTATTTTAACACATAATAAATTGCTGCACATGGTGGTACCATACTGTAATTAATGCATAATGCTGAATAATAAAAAAATAGAAGAGTTTTCTTTTTAATCCTGACCTGAGGGCATTTTCATTTGCTTTTTTAGACAGAGGGACAGAGGAAGGGAGAGAGAGAAAAAGACTGATGTGAGGGAAGCATCAACTGGTTGCCTTCGTATGCACACAGACTGGAGATGTACCCACAACCCAGGTATGTTCCCTGACTGGGAATCAAACCCGCAACCTTTCAGTTATGGAGACGATGCTCCAACCACTGGGCCACACCAGCCAGCGTAAATACAGTGGATCTTTGAATAACATCATTTCATTTAATATCATTTTGTTATAATGTTGATGAGGAAAATATAACAATTCACAGCTAAGGCCACTGTCTGTGTGGAGTTTGCACATTCTCCCAAGTCTGAGTATTCTCCAGAGACTCTGGTTTCCTCTCACGTCCCGCAGATGAGCATGTTGGATTCACTGGTGTGTCTAAAGGTCCCCATCTGAGTGTGGGTGTGTATGAGTGGTGCTGAGATGGAAGGACATCTCGTCCAACACGGGTCCCACCTTGCATCCGGACCTGCTCTGGCCACCTGAGGCCAGGAACTGGAATTGGTAGGATAGAAAACAATGATCTGACTTGTTTTTATTCATCTTTCTTAAAAGTATGTAGAGCTCCTAATTATTTCAATGTTTAATATTAGAAGTGTTTGGGGTCTTCACTTACAAGTTTGGTGATGTTTTTGTGACTAGAAATATGCCATAGGAAACTCTTGTTTCTATCAGTTAAGACTTTAATAAAATTTTTATTATATGTTGTTTTGCTTAAAGTTCCAGTTTCCAAGAACCTACTGATGATGTTACTAAGTTAAGCAAGGACTTATTGTATACATCATGACCTGCTGTGTAAAGGTCATTCTGGGAAACCTGAAAGGGTTGATCTTCACAGGCTAAGCATCATGTTAAGACCACAGAGACATGCGCTATGTATCTTTCCATGTGGAATGGGTTCTTTCCTGCCTTACAAGTCCTGTTTCCCAGGAGTAAGCACGGTTCATGAACACATAGTCTTCAGTAAACTTGTACTGAAGTGAGACAAAAGACAAGTTGCTGTTTTAATCTCTTTCTCACGTACAGATTGATTTCCTTCCTTCTTTATGCCCTGTACAGCCCTCTGACTCACACACTCTGCCAGTCATTAACTCTCCCTGCCATAACCTTCATGCTGACAATTAACTCTTATAAATCCTCAGCCTTGTCGCTGAATGTGCCTTCTACATCGCCTCAAAAAAACCCTCACCAGCCCAGGTTTCCCTCTGTCCTGTACCCTACCATCTCCGTAACTGCAATGTCCACGTGCTGAGCTATTCTACCCACTGAGGATCCTGTCACCCCTCCTCACCATGTAGCCTTCCCACCATGTGGAGAGACTTTGGTCGCAGCCCATGTGTAATCATGACCAAGGAACATGCGGGTCACGGTACAGTGATGCTAGTTTGTCTCACTCCTCTGCCCTCAACATCTAGTTTGTTGCTTTGCCCTCGTCACTGGGTGGCTGACTGTTGGAGTCATCTTATCATGGTTCAAACCCTATTCAGCTCCTCAAAACGGCCTCAGGTATCCCCTCATCCCACAACTAAACAGAACCATGAGCTTCCCCAGGCACAACTTCTCTCTCCCACATACCTCCTTTAATGATTTCGTTTTAACGATTTCTTGCACCAGTTCTGCCCCCTTCACTACAAGTCCCTTTGAGCACAGGCCATAACTTCTGTCTTTTTAAGTCCTGTGCCTAGCACAGTGTCAGCCACCAAACAGGTTTTGAAAAAATGTATGTTTAAGAAAACCTAATATACAAAACATCACATAAACACCAAATTTTTGGCATTGTTTAAAAGTGTTATTTGTAATAGAACCTGTATGTGTACATACTTCATCTAGGACCAAGATCAGTGAGCCAGTGTGAATGTTCAAAATTATGTGAATATTCAATATGAAAGTCCCAAGGCAGGCCTTAACACCACAAAATTAAAACGATTAAACGCCAAAGAGTTGCCAAGAAGACCAAACTACAATGGACAAGAATTTGAACAATACAGTAAGAAGACGCTCCCCTTCTGTCGGTGCCACAGTAAAGAGCAACTAAGGAAACACTCCAAGGAAGAAGAAGGCAAAGGTAAAACATTAAAAATTCAAAACCCCTGCGTGCAAGGATAGATTCCACAAGAAGTTTGCAAAAATATTAAGTCTTTCATCAAGGGCAATATTATTCAAGCACTTCAAAACCTTACCACTTTCCCTTTATTATTACTGCTAATAAACTTGCACCATAAATTGGTGAATTTAGATCATAATGGAAATTGTTATGTGCAGTGGTTGTATAGTTATCACTATAGATACTTCAGACACACTAACTACAACACATCAGGGAAGGTCCCACCTGCAGTAGGGGTTTAGCTCCAGTGGAACATGGAATTAGCTTTAGCATCGCTGCCTCCATCCCTCACCCACACACTTTCCCCCAGACTTTCTAATCCAACTTCTGCGGCAGCACCCCACAAGGACAGCTCCTGTCAAAATGAGCAACGAGCACAACGTTCACCTTCATGTTTACATCTTACTCAACCTCCCAATCTTTCAGCAGCTTTTAATACAGGTACTGTGTGTGTGTGTGTGTGTGTGTGTGTGTGTGTGTGTGTGTGTGTGTCTGTGCATGCACACATTTTTATCTATCTCTCCATTTCACTCTCCTAGTTTTAGCAGCTGCTGCTTCTCAGTCTCCTTGGCCAACCCATCTTCCTCTGTTCAATTTCTAAGAGTTGGACCACCCCAGAGCTGCATCGTGAGTTTACTTCACTATTTATACACTCTTCCTGATAATCTCATCAAGATCATGGTTTAAACTCACCAATATGCCCATGATGCTCTAATCTATATCAGCCTCTTCATAGATCCCAAAACTTATATATCCACTTGTCTAACTTGATGTCTCAACTTGGATGTCTAACAGGCATCTCAGCCTCAACATGGTCAAAATAGAACTTTGGTTCTCCGCCCTAAAACTCATCCTCTATATTCTCATCCCAGAAAGTGTCACCACCACTGAATCCTGAAATACAGGAATTATCCTTATTTCCATCTTGCTCTCACTCCCTGCATATATCCCATTGCTGCCTTATCAAGTCACTCTCCTTTTAAATACATCCCAAATCTGAAAGCATCATTTCCATCTCCTTCATCAATGTGGTCTAATCATCATTATTTACTGGCTAGGCTACTTGCAACAGCTTACAAATTAATGTCTCATTTTCACTCTTGCTATCCTGTAATTCATCCTCTGTATAGTAGCCAAGTGATGTTAATAGATTTTTTAAAATATTTAGAAATTCTCTAATGTCATTGCTCATACATTGACTCCAAGTCTCTTACCATGGCTTACAGAGATGTGATCTGGCACTTACCGCCCTCTTGTACCTCATTTCATCACACTTTCCCTCGGGCCATTAAACTCCAGCTCCATTCTGTTTCTTCAGCAGAAAATTCTTTCCTATCTTATGGCTTTGTACTTCTTACACTCTCTGCCCGGGATGCCCCCTCCCTTGTTTTTACATGATTGCTTGTTCCTTGCCATTCAGATCTCAGGAAACCCTCCTGATTCCAATTCCAGTAGCCACCCAGTCATTCACATTGCTCTGTTTTAATTCTCTACCTAGCATATCTTATTAGCTGATATCTTCCCTTGTTAGTTTGGTGTTTTAGGATTTGTCAGTCTCCACCGAGGAGTGAGCTCCAGGAGGACAGGCAGCATGCCCACATTGTTCACTGTCCTATCCCCAGTATGTAACTCAACACATAGGTGTTTGAAAGGTATCTGTTGAAAGAATGAAGAACAGATATTCGAAATACTTGCTGCAGTGAGGCAGAATGTAAGGAGTACAGAAGTTAAAGCCACTAGCCCACTCCATTAATTCTTCATGTTGTTATGGGGGTTTCACCTCAGTCGGAACACACTTGGCAATACAACATTTGGATGAGTTGGGGGAAAAAGAGGGTTGAAGTAAAAGAAGACTGGAGTACAACCTACACAGGGATCAACAACTCACTCTGTGTGGTAGCTAAAATAGTAGCTCCTCACCCCCACCCAAGATGTCTATATCCTAATCCTCAGAAATTACGAATATGTTACATTGTATGGCAGAGGTGAATGCAGGTTGCAGAAGAAATTAAGTTTGTTAATTAACTGACTTTGAGGTGAGGAGACTATCCTGGATTATTTGTGAGGACCTAATGTGATCACAATGGTCCTTATAAGTTAAAGGGAGAGGCAGGGAAGTCAGTGTCAGAGTGATTGACTGGCCATTGCTGGCTTTGAAGATGCGAGAGGCCATAAACCAGGGAATGGATGACAACCTCCACGAACTGGGAGAAGGCAAGGACACAGATGTTTCCCTTAGAGACTCCACAAGGAACACAGCCTGGCCAGCATCTTGATTACATAGCCAAGCATGGACCATTTTGGAATTCTGAGTTCCAGAACTACATGATAGTAAGTTTATGTGTTGTTTTAAGTTACCAAGTTGGGGGTAATTTGTTACAGCATCAATAAGAAATATCTTGTGCCCCAAAATTATGGTCTACAAAGAATACTGAGGGTCGTAGTCACTGCAGATCTTCTTTCTGACTCCTGCAGATATTTGCTGGGCAAGGACAGACAGCTGGACACCCCTGCTCCTTCCTCCTCTGCTGTTGTTACTTCCCTCTGTCCCCCCTACAAGGTGCAAAACCCGTCCCCATCCCCAGACACGCACACACCTGCCTGAAGAAAATGGGTTAGATTCTTTTAAAAGCTCCCCCCACTCTAAAACCCTTGTAGTAAAAGCTATTTGCTAACAAACTAAAAAGCAAGGATAAATTTGATGCGCGATACTGCTCTCATTCAATTACTACACAGAGGATCAAAAGCAATGCTTCGAAGCACCCTGAACCCAAATTCAGCTGAAACCTTTTCTTCTTGACTCATGAATAGGCTCTTTAGAGTATATTACATAGTAAAGCAATAACAAACACTCTAATAAAAATAAAAATGCTCCTCAATTATTTCTCACTTACCCCTTATGAATTTTATTGCCTAAAAATTGAAAGCAGAGCTGCTGAGGCAGGGCTGTCATATCATTGCTCTGTAGTTCCTAATAAATATGAAACTGTTTCCCCCACAGAAACGGAAAACAAACGCTTGTGCTTTTTTAGCTTTTCTGCAGCCAGAACCACTGAAATGGAAGCATTTCCTAGTTTCAATGCATTGGTATTGCAGCTTAGTAACATTATCATACTTCAATATTCTCAAGTAAGAAAGTTACCAAATAATTAACTTATGATATATTTATGTAATGGATGATAATCAGTGATTCAGTCCCAATAATTTTGTGCAAAGAACACCTTCTTATCAGAATTATGAAATATTATTTTCAGTATTATTAAACTATATTTTAATATTTTCAGTGTTTTAAACTAGTTGAAACTTATCAGGAAAAATAAGATTTAAAAAATGACAAAATAATGCCCATTCTGAATACTTTATACCAATACTAGATAGTTATCAAGTGGAAGCTCTATATGTAAACAAGAACATTTAATGTGACTATAAACATTTTATTATGGTTTACTATTGAGACTGGTTCACAAAAATATTACATTAAAAAACAAAATGTTAATTTTAGAAAGCAGCTCATTAAATTCAGTAGATTACTGAGAAAAGTGTGGGAAACAAGGAGTTTATGACCTTCAGCTATAATACTTTAAGAAAAACAAAACATTTAGATCTATTTACAAGGAAAATCACACCCTCTTTATAAGTGTCTTTTATGTTACCAGAGGAAAAATTAAAATTAAAATTGGTAAGAATGTGACATAAAAATGAATTCATTAGCTAATATTAATGTAAACCACATTCACGTGTGAAATACATTAAATGTATAACTCTTCATAGATACATACTGTTGCCATCCCAACATCTTACTGAAGTTTAAAAGCAGCACTTCCAGACAGCTAACGGGATATGAAGCAGATCTGACGACGACGAGAGCGAGGGGTGAGGAAGAGAGGGCGAGGGTCTCACGGGCCGTGACACTTCCTCGTGGGAGGATGCCAGCCAGCCCCGCTCTGATCCTTATTACAAAAATGTGCAACCTCCTTCTCACACTCCTCCTCTGAATGAAAGTGTATTATCATTAGGAAGGATGAAAAACTAATCAAATAACAGCTAATGTTCTGAGCATGTCTAACTTAGTATAGCAATATAATCCAAATGGTTTTTTAATCACTAATTTTCTCTGTATGTTTCGTTATGGCCCATAAACGAAAATGGGAACTCTTCACAAAAACACGAATATCACAAGTGATATTTTTGGCAATTTAGAATATTACATGGGAATAACTTTATCTATACACTTTTACAGAGGCTGAGTTTTCTCCACTACAGTTTGAAATATCCGGCTTTTTCCCATTCCCTGACTCCCACTCTAGGGTATTGAAAATATCATCTGTTATGCAATTGCTGCTTAAAATTGACCATTAACTGTTTGTATAGACTTGATCTGAACCATCATAGTTATTTTACCTTGACACTAAATGGGTGTAACAAAATTTTCTAAGTGCAGACAGAAAGCATAAGTAGGATTATTATCATTGACTTCCCCAGATCACAGGTAATTTTGCCCTTATCCCTACATTCTATTTTACTCCTTTTACACACATTTTCAATTTCATCAAAATCAGAACTATTCAGACTATCAAGAATAAAGCACACAGTTATTTATAATATGTAGAATTCATGACTTCAAACTACTTTATAACTTATATACATTTTGGTATAATTTCCAAACTTTATATCAGACGATGGGACAGAAATAAAGTACATCTGAGTATATTTACCTAAACCAACAAGTATATACAGCTTTACTTTCTCATTTCTAATTTTGAAACCTTATAAAAATTATACTGCAAATTGTTTTTAGTACATCAGAGTAACTGAGTTGTTCCTGTTTGTACCCCAGTGACTTGGAGTTATTTAATAAGTGGCCTAAGATTCACAATTCCTCTTCCTGATTCTGGCTGACCTGTGTTGCACAGTCCAGTCCGTAAAAGAGCTAATGACACTTCAAATACTTCTCTACTCTAGGAAATGGAAAATGCATCATAGTAACAAATGGAGTACTTGAATAAAACAGAAGTACACAGTACTCTTAAATTCTTGAATTTTTGTTCATTCATTTATATGTCAGTATTTACTGATCCTCCTCATGGTCAGGCATGTGCTGGACACCAGCTATAAAAGAAGAACAAGGTGCTGGCCTCAAGATGCTAATTGTCTGGGGAATACTGATGGAGAAATCACAGCAAAAACAGTAAATGTAAGAAGTGCGACACCGGCTGTCAAAGGTGAATAGGATAGGGTATTAGGGGTGGAGGGGTGACAGTCAAAGAAAGCCTCTGAGAGACAGAGGCTGCAAATTGGAAGACAGATGGAATTAGTCACTGAAGGGCAGAGGAAGGGTGTCCTACACAGAAAGATCAGTGTATGCAGACTTGGGGGCACTGAAGCGCATGGTATGTTTCAGCAACTGCAGGTAGATACGCATGGCTGCAGTGAGGCTGCAGGGCTGGGGACCGGCAGATGAGGAGGGGAATGCTTCAGAACACCCTGTCTGATAGGACCAAGAATTCAAACTTGATGCTGAAGATAATGAAGAACAAGCAAAGAACTTTAAGTTGGAAGCAGGGCACACAGGACTAGGGGAGTGTTCTAGAAATAGGGGTACCCAGACAGATGGGGGGGTGAGGGCTCACGGTAGGGTGTGTGTGGAGGGGGAGACATGGAAGGCGTCACTCAAGGCCCTCTAGGACCATGCTGCTGAGGGGGAGATAACAGATCAGAGTGAGAAGGCTAGCTGAGGCTGTCAAAAGGAAGCCTGGAATGTGGGTCAGATTGAAGTGACAAAAGGCTGTTAGGCTGGAGACTTCAAAGCAATAAATGGGAAAGAAAGCATGGAAAGGTGCCATGAGGTTCGAAGTGCAGGAATCTGGGGTAGAGGGACAGGCACTGCTCTCTTTGACTTTGGCACACTAGACACAGCATGTCCTGGATGAGAGCATTGACAGTGGACATGCGACAACTCTGTAAATGCCTGGGTACGGAAGGTGAAAGAGAGAAAAGAGTCAAAGGGAACCCTGAGGTTTACGGTTTGGCGTCTAAGCGGTTAGAAGTGTTATTTGCAAAGACAAGAAAAAGAATAGGGGTAGTAAGAAGGGAAATGATACATTTTAATTTTGATAATTGGTTTGAGTCACCTGGGAGTACCGTGACAGAAATGTCAAGAAAGTAGTTGGAAATGAAAGTCTGTTAACTAGAATAAAGTTCTAGGATAAAGACACAGATTTGAGAACCACCAAAACACAGTTGGTAAAGTCATGGGTCTGAATGAGAACTAGACTGACAATAGAAGAAGATTGAGGACAAAATTCTAGGAAACAATATTTAAGAGATAAAGAAGAATATTCAAGGAATTGCAGAAGAGAGGCAAAGACTGAAGAAAAGTACAATAGAAATAAATGGATAGATAGATAGACTGAAAAATCATGAGAGGTACAAGAAAAGATAAGACAGTGAGCTGCCAAAGAAGCCACAGGAAAAATGAAAGTCGCCAATAAAGGAGTAATCAGTATTAAAAAGTGTCCTCCAGCTTTGGCATCCCAATGGTCTGGTCAGCTAGGTGAGGGTAATTTTAATAGAGCATGGAAATCAGATTATATCAGGGTGTGACAGACAAGCAGTACAGGCCACTCTTTCAAGATAAATTGGCTGTGGAGAAGACAGACCACAGGCAAAATAAACAAACAAAACAAAAACAAAAACCTCAGAGGCATAAGACCATGGAGTTTGTAAGGGATAAAAAGGGGTTAAATCTGTATCTTCTGACTCCTGCCTTCCAATGAATTTGTCACGGATGTCAGCACCCTAAAGATGTTGCTAAACCTATCACTAATGCACAAGCAGGTCTAACGAAATCCTCGCATTCTTGTAGGAACTAACATTATTCCTATTTACTTATGGTCAAGTTAAACCAAAACAGGTCATCTTCATCTTGGTAATATCAATATAACTAGAACTGTATCTCATAAAAATACCAATCATTCTTGCTGCACAGACATTTATTGGAGTTTGAACTTTAGCTAAAATACTTAAATGGATTGTAGCATAGTATTCTGGCTGCTGGAAGCAAGAGGCTAGGAGGAAACAGGGCGAGAAAGAGAAACCTGCACAGCAGCACCCATCCCAGGGAGCAAGGCTCCTTCAAGGTGCCCACCGCAGTTTAATCATTCTCTTTATTATGGTCATTAATAATCATTTCAGACAAAGAAATAAAAGGTTCCTTAGCTTCAGAAGACTAAGAATTCACGTAAGGAATCTAATAAACAAGAGGCAAAAGTGAAACCAGGATTGTGAGTTTTCAAAATCTAGCTGCAAATGATAAACTTGAGATGGAAGAATAAACTAAATATTCTCTAAATATTTGTTTCCAAAGTATATACATATAATAAATTGATACCTAAAGGATTAAATACCTAGCTCAAATATGAGTATAAAAATGAACTGAATATTCATTTTCAAAGCTTGGTTATTAATCCCAATTATTACTAAATTATAGCTTTGATACCCTAATGCTCCAACATTAGCTTTCAACTATTAGCCATAATGTGCTGTATAATAATATGCTTAACAATGCCAACACTACCACAAGTATAAAGCAGGTATCACCACTTTCAAAGCTAACCTAACAGTGAGACAGGTTCTGGTGGTTCTGTGAACTGTGGTCCTCACTCAGGGTAAAGGAACATGCAGTGCAAACGTGAAAATCAGCCCCAATCAGTCATCCTGAATAAAGGGATTGAACTGTTTTTCATCTAATCTAATTGGCACAGAAAACATGCCTGAATTGTTCATTAAATCTGCTTGAGGGTGTTGTTCAATTTAACTGTTCCACATTTTACCGATTAGTATGCTTCTATTTGCTTGCACACCAAAATGAGATCTCTTGAATGCTTAGCATTTCAGGTGTTTGTATAGGCTCCATAGTGCTTTGTTAAGAGGACGATAAATTTATATCAGAGTTGATGGCTTGCTAAAGATATATAACTTAGCTTTCTTTGAATGGCAGCTAAGCTTCAATCTTAACATAAAATAGAAGCTAAAGTATATTCAATTTAGCCTATCTTCTTTGACTATGCATAAATCCTATAATTCAAGGAACTGCTGTCAATAATGGTGGATAAAATCAAACATTTTCATAAGATATTTTTATCTGCAACATCTATTATGTTTCAAATTTTATTTAAACTAGTCTGGGATAAATCCATTTAAATGATGCTACTGAACTCCATTTTAAGATGATTATCTAATCACAAATCAGCAACTGATATAGACATTCAGCCACAAAATGCCCGTATATCAACTTAGTGTCAAATTTGAGAGAATCAACTAAAGGTAAAATGCCAAACCATCAGTGGGAAAGATCTCACCTCCAACTGATGATGAGAAATATGCAAATGAGCTACAAAAGTACTATTTATTATGAAACTATCAAAAAAGAAAATTCAAACAAATCAAGCAAACCAGCCAACATTTTCCTCACTTTGATTTAATGTCACTGCAACAGCAGGTACTGACTGAGAGTCCCCCAGAGTCTGGACTCTTCATTCAGTGTTGGGACTCGGGGACTTAGTCTGTGCTGACGATGAAAGTCTATGGATGCTGTATTTTTGTACAGACAGAAATATTCTCTAGCATTCTAACCAGTGACTGAGATGTTATTATGTTATCTAATAATTTCATTCCAAAAGGAATAATTCTGGCCCCTTACGCTGCAAAAATTATATCTTTTAGATATCCTTGCTTATTTCTTAACTGATAATTAGAAATACTAATAATCTACTTGTGTTAATCTTGGGAGAGGGAACAGAAATAAAGCAATCTTTACTGGATTTTTCATTAAGCTAAATTTTTTAAGTATTTCCATGATATTAAGTCTGGTATAAATTAACTTTCATTTGGTTATTATAATAATTTACATACTTCTAATCAATATAAGCACAAGTATTGAAACCTAAGAAAATATATTTTGTAGAATAAGTGGAAATGCTTACTCTTCACTCAAGAAATATTTTTTTTTCAGCATTTACCTAGAGCAAGATATAACTAACAATAATAGTAACAATATCAGTAACAATGATTATTAGCTAATACTCATTGAATACTTTTTATATAACCATCATCAATCTAAGCATATTATATGCATTAATTCATTTAATACCCATAACAGCTTTATGCAATAATCACTATTGCCAACATTTGATAGTACGTATGAGAAACAGAAGCATTCTAACGTTCGCAGAGAGTGGGGGAAGCAGAATTCAGATAGAGCAGTCTGGCACCAGAGTCGAGTTCCTACTGGCTTCACCATGCTTTTAATGGCAGGTTCCCTAGTCTGCCAGTCATGACCCACTAGTGAACTGTGACATCAACTTAATGGGTTGCAACTAGTGTTTTCTGAATAAAACATAAGAAAACAGAAAAACAGTTTGTGGGCATGTGAGCTGGGCAGTCACGGAGGGCCTCCTACTTGGCTTAATGCTGAGCTGTCACCATCTTGAGATTCTTAATAATTGCATCTTTGAGCTTGTGTTTTGTAAGTGAAGTCCATTGGGACAAGGGAGCCTGGTCATGAGCAGAGGACATGTACACAACATGTGTGGCCGTGGTTCCCTGTCCCCATTCACATCCACTGTTCACAGTGTCCCATGAGGACAGAATTCAGGTGGACCCATGATGCACAGGAGTCTGTTGAGACTCAAAGTGAGTGCAAGGTAAACATGTAATATCTGCATCTGAGTAGGGGATGGCAGGGCTGCAGACTGATCCTTAGAGGCCACACTTTCTTTTAAAACCAGAACTTGCTTCTAAGGAAGAAAGAAAGCAATGGCATTCTGAGAAATGAGAAAGACCAAGGGTAATCCTGTACTCTCATACTCATGTTACTTCCCTGCAGTAGTCAATCAGCTTCTGAAATGAGGAAAGGGAAGGAAAGGGAAACATAAAGCAACCTGTGGCTCTTTCTCTCCTGAGAACTTCCTTACTCATCAGTAGACCAAGGTAGCAAATATTGGTATACGTGTCAAGAAGTGAAACAAATAGTTCAGTTAGTTTTAGACAGTTTTTCCAGTTTTCTGATAAGAAAAAAAAGTTGACATACAGGTATGAGCTAGGAAACACAAGGTGTGCAATTGTGGTGATTCCACATGTTAGTTAAATGCTCCTATATTTTCATTTAAAACTGGCATTGCACAATAGAAAGATTTAATTAAAATTAGTTAAAATGTAGATTTCCGGCTAAGATGGAGGTGTAGGTAGACACACTGTGCCTCCTCACACAACCAAAAGAAGGACAACAGCAATTTAGAAACAAAAAACAATCAGAACTGACAGAAAATCAAACTGTATGGAAGTCCAACAACCAAGGAGTTAAAGACACCTTCGTCCAGACCAGTAGAAGGGTTGGAGTCAGGCAGCCAGGGCCAAGAGGGCTCTTGGCAAAGTAGCAGCTGGCAGACCCAGTGAGATGGCAGACTGTACAGGGGCACTGTGCGAAAGGTGGCTGGCAGACAGGGTGGTCCCACAGTTGCACACAGATAAACCAGGCAAAACTGGGGAGCAGGACAAACCACGCATCCCAGGGCCCCAGAGCAGGGAAATAAAGCCTCAAAACACTGATTGAAAACACCTGTGGGAGTTGAGGTGCCAAAAGAAACTCCCAGCTTCACAGGAGAGTTCACTGGAGAGACCCACAGGGTCCTAGAATGTACACAAGCCCACCCACATTGGAATCAGCACCAGGAGGGCCCAATTTGCTTGTAGGAAGCGGGGGAAGTGACTGAAATCTGGTAGAGAGCAGAGCAAGCGCCACTGTTCTCTCTCAAACCCCTGCCCCACATACAGTGTCACAACCCAGCGACAGGGCTGCCCTGCCCTGGTGAACACCTAAGGCTCCACCCCTCATACATAATAGGCTCAACAAGACAAAAAACAAATGGCCCAAATGAAAGAACAGATCAAAGCTCCAGAAAAAATACAACTAAACGATGAAGAGGTAGCCAACCTATTAGATGCACAGTTCCAAACACCGGTGATCAGGATGCTCACAGAATTGGTCACAAATTAGATAAAAAAATGACATCTATGCTAAGTAAAATAAAGAAAAATGTACAGGGAACCAATAGTGATGGAAGGAAACTGGGACTCACATCAACGGTGTGGACTAGAAGGAAGAAAGAAATATCCAATCAGAAAAGAATGAAAAAACAAAAATTCAAAAAAAATGAGGAGAGGCTTAGGAACCTCCAGGACATCTTTCAACATTCCAACATCCGAATTATAGGGGTACCAGAAGGGGAAGAGGAAAAGCAACAAGTGAAAAACTTATTTGAACAAATAATAAAGGAGAACTTCCCCAATCTGGCAAAGGAAATAGACTTCCAGGAAGTCCAGGAAGCTCAGAGAGTCCCACAGAAGCTGAACCCAAGAAGGAACAACACACTAAGGCACATCATAGTGACATTACCCAATATTAAAGATAAGGAGAGAATCTTAAAAGCAGCAAGACAAAAGGAGAGAGTTACCTACAAAAGAGTGCCCATAAGACAGTCAGTTGATTTCTCAAAAGAGACCTTACAGGCAAGAAGGGGCTGGAAAGAGGTATTCCAAGTCATGAAAGGCAAGGACCTACATCCAAGATTGCTCTATCCAGCAAAGCTTTCACGTAGAATGGAAGGGCAGATAAAGTGCCTCTCAGATAAGGTCAAGTTAAAGGAGTTCATCATCACCAAGCCCTTATTATATGAAATGTTAAAGGGACTTATCTAAGAAAAAGATAAAAAACTTGTACAGTAAAATGACAGCAAACTCACAATTATTAATAACCATACCTAAAACAAAAACAAACTAAGCCAACAATTAGAACAGGAACAGAAACACAGAAATGGAGATCACATGGAGGTTTATGAACAGGGGAGTGGTAGGAGAAAAGAGGGGGAAAAGGTGTGGAGAATAAGTAGGTAGAAGACAGGGAGAGGGCAAGAACAGTGTGGGAAATGTAGAAGCCAAAGAACTTATGACACATGGACATGAACTAAAGTAGGGGAATGTGGATGGAAGGGGATGTGCAGGGTGGAGGGGAGGGAAGGAGGGAAAATGGAACAACTGTAATAGCATAATCAATAAAATATATTTTAAAAAAATATTTAAAATGTAATTTTTCTTTACTTAGAATAACAGCAAATAAAAAGCACCATGACAAGTCAAGCAAGAGACCACAGAAGAAAGAAAAGAGTGTATATTTAAGTAGCTTTAACAGCATTCTCCCTGTTTTGTGATCAAAAGGTCCCACATCTTCATTTTGCACTGGAGCCTATGAATTTTATAGTCAGTCCTGCGCGCTGCACATAGTATGAGTACCTACTTTTTTACAAAATTTTTATTTCAGGAAACAAATATACATAAGCATATGGAGGGATATTGAATCATGATACAAATGTTTCCATAGTACAGGTCACAGAAAGTTTAAAAACCACTTCACTGCACTAAAGAAAATAAAAAGCATAAGAATCCTTTCTCCTAGCCACCCTGAAAGATAATTCACTGAGGAGGGCAACACAGTTACCTGAATTCCTGCTCCCTGCTCAGACTGCCACTATGTGACCTAACTTTAACTTTCCAACATGCCCCACATCTCTGCATGAGACACCGCAACCCCAGAGGAACCAGGAGGGCTCTCTCTTCCCTGTCCTCCCCTCCCCTCTCCCTCTAGGTGGCTGGCTCCTCCTCACCTCTGTGCCTTTACTCCAGCCATCTCCTCACAGCCATGGGGCCTGTCCATTCTTCCCTTTAAGATGCAACTCAAGGGCCACCTCCCCAGAAGTCTTTCACTTCTCTGAAATTTTCGCACTTTGTACCACATTATGGATCACTCAGATATTGACACTGAGAGGATATGAGACTGTTTCATGCTCACTTCTCCCAAAGCCCATAACATCTACATGGTTGGCTGCAAATGAGGGAGAGAAGGGACTTAGTTGTTTTTGAATGTCTACTACGTGCTGAGTACTGAGCTAAGCATGTTCCTCACCATACTGTATGAGGTAGGTATTTTTAGCCTCCTGAGGTTTAAATACCTTGCCTAAGATTGCACGGGGCCAGGACCACGGCCAAGCCCCTCCCATCACAACACCCTACAAATGACATCCCCCTCAGCAGAGCCCTGGAGAAAGCATCACACTATTAAGGTGACGGGTTACAATTTAGGCCAACTAGAGCAAATCTTAAAAAATGTTTTAAGAGTCACAAGGAATATCTATTTTACTTCTATATTTTCAGGCTGCCTTCTAAATTATGGATGAGAAGAAGTAAATTCAAAAGTTAAACATGGAAATATTGATAGCAGGCCTGGGTAAGGAGCTGGAGGGTCATGTGGGAAAAGGGTAAGTAGTTGTGAGATCATTTGGAGAAAACAATGAGAAAAACAAAAAGAATACTCTTAAAAATTTTTATGACAGTGTAAGAAATGAAACTTTGCTGAAACAATAGAGAGCAAAGCGCTATAAACTTTTTAAAAATTTGGCCACTCAGACATACAACATAAGGCATGAGTTTGAGTCTGGTGTGTACCTTAGACAGACTTGGAGAAAGAAACATTTTTGTCTGTTTTTTTGCTTAATGAATGGAAAGTTGAGAACTCTGCGAGTTATTCTTTAAGAATTTTAAACTATTATTGAATCTCTAACCTTCTTTTAGGATAATTCTTCCTCCAGATAAAGTAAAAGTATATTTTTCCTAACTTAGGGTTTAACTGTTAAAATCTGTCCATAAAAGGCATAATTGCCAAAATAACCACAGGTTTAATACCTGATTGTATCAGAAACCCCAGTGGAAATATAAATGCTAATGTGAGATATGAGTGGAACATGCACTAATACGCAGTATGGAACCATCCATAACAATTTTATTCTTAGCTCAAAAGTGAAAAGCAAGAGATTTAATTTCAGACAAAGGAGATTCTGAAAAACCATCTGTTTTCCTTTGGTGTTCCTAAAGTTTATATAGATATTTTTTTCATTGAAAGAAGAGTTAAAAATAAGAAAAGAATGAGTTAAGCTACATATATAATAATAGCATACCCATTAGGTAGCAGGATAAGCTAGAATACAAAATTAAAACAAGCAAAACATTGAATAACTATTTAAAAAGTGCAGTCATAGAGTTCCATCATAATCAAAGCTATTTTTACTTTTGAGTATATTTGCTTATTAGAATATATGAGTATTTCATTTTGGGGGAGCAAAATCTGAACTTTTATAGAAAAACAGAACTGATTAAAGTGTATATTTTCATATGGGTATGTGTGTATAAAAAAATCAATATACATCTTTTCAAAAGTCAGTGGCCAAATAAATTTAGCACACATTAATGAATTTCACAGCTGGGTTTAAATGGATTCTGGCAAACTTCTATTAAAAAAACTTTCAGAAAAGCTTTTAAGTAAAGAGGGAACTCATAATATTGAAATTGTGTCTAAGTGAATTGAATTCATTACAGATGCTATTCTAAGAACATTCACACAGTCCAATTTTATACTGAAAGGTATTACATGTTCTTAAATACATTTTAAGCTACACATTTTATATTATAGCTAGATGATAAAACCATATGCAGTGGTTTTACATGGTTACAAAGGAAGCGAAGGCTGATGTTTCTGCACATATGTGAGCAGAGCTAACTCTATGCCAACAAAGACCGCACTTCACTGCTCCTGCTTAACTCCACCACCACGAAACTATCTTTTACGCATTAAGCATCTTCTCGCACTCTTCCAATTTATCTATTTTACAAAATTCATGCAGGTTGCCATGATTTTGCCTTAATTTTGGAAAGTCCTTTGAATTGTCAGAGAAGGAACACACTGGCAAATTAATAACTAAAGAAATAAATGCATAAAGAATTTTTATGCTAAATGAACAATCCATGCAAATGTTTTGTACATCTGACATATGTCCTTGAATTTATGAGCTTGCAAAAAGCTATGAATTGCATTGCATAGGGGTTGTGCCAGCCAGGCTGTTTATAAATTATCCTGTGTCTGAGGATTTGCAGCTAGCAAGAGATGTCATATACTTGCCTATGTAACTGCCTAATGGGCACTTGCAAAGTAAAGCAAAATTGACAAAGAGAAAATAGTTAAGACTACTATTCATTTGAAAGAGTTTAGGAGTAAAAATTACTTAAATTTCATTGTACTAAGCTTTTTCATAAGTGGGAAATAAAAGTGAGAAATTGCTAATTCAGTAAATGACCTTGACCTTCCTCTTAACACAGAGGATTGAGATAATCTGGACCATCTGCAGAGGTCCATCCAGCATGTGAATTCCTAACCCCCTTAGAAAAGAAAAAAGGGTGTGGGAAAATTTCTCCTTGACAGGCACAGGCAGCACAGAACTGGCATCCACAGTGCTCTCTGGGAATGGGCTCTAGATCCAGCTCATAGTTAATAAGCACTTCCATTGGTTTATCTGTTCATTTATTTGCTTGCAGTCTAAGCACCAACTCTATATACACCACTGCAGTGGCTCTTTCAGTGGACCTTCAAGAAAATGGCCATGTACTCAAGTTAGCACACCAGGTATTCCAGAGATGTGATGGACACCTGCTCAGGGAATGATGGTGAGCAGAAAATGAAGTACTTGAATACCCAAGGTGAGAGACATGGAGGAAAGGATGCTTACACTGGTGTGAAGAAAAAGCAGCACAAGCAGGGTCATGCAAGCTACAAAGCCCACTTGGTCAGGTTCACCTGAGGAATGGCAAAGGATGCCTCATGGATGATGCTCTAGCAGAGAAGGGTTAAGTGGTATGCAACAAGATGTGCAGGGTGGGCTGAGGGCAGCCAGTACAAGAAGACTTGAAGGCCAAGCAAAGGGGGTTGATCCTTTAAAGGGGAGCCTCTGGCAGGCTTTTAAGCAGAGAAGAAACATGATGAGATTTGAATTGTAGAAAGACCACTCTGGAGGCTGTTCAAATTTGAGCTCTACTGAGGAAAAGGGGGAGGGAGGAGAGGCCTGGGGGTGCATCAGTATGTTAACCTGGGATTTCAGGGATAAACCCTGAGAATTTAACATACAGGGCAGGCGGAACAAACAAGAGGGGTCAATGAAGAAGGCTTACAGACACAGAGACGTAGGGGGAGAAACAGAGAGGGCTGTCAAGGTCACCAACACAGAGTTGTTGTTTTTTTAAGTGATCAAAAGAGTTAAATAGCAGTAACACTTTAGTGCGCTTGCTTTGTACCAGGCACTTTGCATATATCAACTCAACTAATACTTACAGGGTTGTGATGATGATAATAACACTATTATCTTGTTTTATAATTGAGGCAGAGATAACTTAAGTAACTTTTCCAAAATTATACAAATGTTAAGTGACAGAGCCACCTCTCTAGAGCAATGAGGCCAAAGCAAGATGAACCTCTAAAGACATCTTGGATTTGAACTTCAGGAGGTCAAGGACAATTGGATTTAAACTTCAGGACAATCTTTGGTAGTGTGTTTTCATTAATAAGGTGAGAACTGAAAAAATGATTTTAATATGCTGAGGCAGAACTTGTAGGTGAATAATTAGAGGTATTGAAGTCAAAGTACTGTTTTAAAGAAACCAATGAGATTTGAGTCTTCAGTAATATGACCTGCTCAGTTGTCTTTGGCTAAAGCATTTGGAGAGTGTGTGTGTGGGTACGTGCATAGCACATGCACATGTTTGTATGCACTCATGTGTGGTGTGTGTTGATGCTTGAAACAGGAGGTGGCAGAAACCAGACGGTGAGAAAGATGGAGTAAGCAAGCCCCTCTCAGAACGCTGTCCCGTGGATGACAGGGGGCCATTCACAACACCCTAACTCTACCCTCAAGACTCGACTCCTCCAGCAGGCTCCTGCCGGCCCCACCTGCCCATTTTTCAGCTGCCCCTGCCTGCCCAGTGTTCAGGGCTGGCTGCCCCAGATTAATCTGACAAACAGAAGGGGGCATGTCACAGGTGTCCCATGGCTTGCCCCTCGGAAATTCTCATTAATCTGATGATCAGCATGGGAAAGAAGAGATAAAAGACCTGCACTTTCTCACTCCTTTAAAATTGCTTAAAGGTGGTGATTCTCACACCTGCTGATTCCTTCTTAAAAGACCCTTGCAAGGCAAGAAAGAACACTGTACTCTTTTTCTCCCTTGCCCCTTCTTCTCTTCCATGGTTCCTGACAAAACACCCTTGTTTTAATTCACAGGTAGAATGTTGGCAAGCTTTGATAACCTTCTTTCACAATTTTTACTAAACATACATAACGGCAGATTATATGTGAGTTCCCATGATTTTAAATAACTGAACCAATGAACAGAAATGGGTTTAGCTCTTAAATAATTAGGTGAAAACCAGTCTGGCTTCCTTTTAGAATCTGGATGGTGCTTCCCACTGCAGACAGGAGCAAAGGGTTACAGTAAATGTGAAGAAATGCCTGCACCAAGCTTGCACAAATTTACACATTGGCTTTTTAAATGAAGGCAACTTTTATAGCATTAATTGGAGATTTTAAGCAGCAGGTGGTATACATTTCATTTTATTTTGTAAGAAAAAGTCTAACAGTTGTCAAATGGCCTGAGTAGAAATGAATTATTTTGAGTTTTTTCTCAAGCTCCCTGAAATGAAGCTTTTACTGCCTGCAGCGTAATGGCCTTCTTTTGCCATGTAAATGTGGGATCAATCTAGTTTTAAACAGAAAGGTTTTTCTGATGCATTTTTGGTATTTTTCAAGCTGTGATACAGCTGATAGAAATTCTTATAAAATGTGAATTATGGGAAATTCATATTTATAAGCTTCTGCGAGTAATTTTAGAGTGCTGACTTTTAAACATCTGCTAATGAAGAATTCCAAGAGCAGCTCTGTGCACTAGTTTTTACCATTTCCCATACACGCCTCTTTCCCTGACCCCAGCCTTCATAGAAGGCTGGAGGCCTGCCCTGTGTGGGTCTCATTTTGTGAGCTTCTGGTCACTGCCCTGAAGTGAGGGTGAGGTGAGACTCACTGGGCATGGGATGGAATGGGGTCATGGACCCCAATTCCTGGAGACAGGTCTGCTTCCTGGACAGTTCCACAGTGGTCACAGACTTCCAAAGTACTTTGTGGTCCTGTTTTTGGCTCTTAATTTTCCCTGGGAGAGTAGTGGAAACCATAGCATTGCAAAGTGGACATATGGTAAAAACACATGGACAGGTCTTCCTTTGCTCTTTCTGTATTGGCTTCCAACTGCTGCTATAACAAATGACCACAAATTTGGTGGCTTAAAAAAAAAACACAAGTTTTCTATTTTAAAGTTCCAAGGTCAGAGTCAGAGATGCACCTCACTGGGCTGAAATTAAGGTATGGGCAGGATTGTGCTCCTTTTTGCAGGCTCCAGGGGAGTACCCAATTTCTTACCTTTTCCATCTTCTAGAAACCATCTACATTCCTTGGCTCATGGAGT
This sequence comes from Anoura caudifer, assembly GCA_004027475.1. Taxonomy (NCBI): domain Eukaryota; kingdom Metazoa; phylum Chordata; class Mammalia; order Chiroptera; family Phyllostomidae; genus Anoura; species Anoura caudifer. Next base: position 112,961 of record PVKU01003819.1, on the reverse strand, counting down.
CCTAACTCCAAAGCCAGCAATGACTTGCCATTCAGTCTTTCTTATAGTGTTGTCTCTCTGGTTCTGACTCTTCTGCCTCCCTATCCCACATTTAAAGGACACATGATTGATTACACTGGATCCACCAAGGTAATTCAGGACCATCTCCCTGTTTTAAGGTCACTAATCAGCAAATTTATCCCCCCCTCCTTGCCTTATAACAGAACATAGTCACAGATACTAGGGATTAGGATGTAGACCTTTGGGGGCCATTATTCTATAACCCAGTATATCTTTCAGAATAGCAATGTAAAAGGTGTTCAAGACATTTTTAAAGTAAATTAGCTAGTCAAATCGACAACCTGGTTTAGTCTATAGGAGCTGTTCTTTCAGAATACTTGCATTTCAAATATTATTATTTGTTAAATCCCACTTATCATCACCCTAGCTGGATGGCTCAGTTAGTTGGATCAAAAGGTTCAAAAGGTTGCAGGTTCGATCCCCAGTCTAGGCACATACAGGAAGCAATTGATCCATATTTCTCTCTCACAGCAATTTTTCTCTCTTTCTTTCTTTGTCTCTCCCCCACTACCCTTTCCTCTCTCTCTAAAATCAACAGACATATCCTCAGGTGAGGATAAAAATAAATGCCACTTATCCTGTGTCTTCATACAACCTGAAAATGAAGGTGAATTATAGATGCTTCTCTATTAGATTGTGTTGTACTAATGTCCTTCAGAACCAAACAACCACAGAGTTGCCATGTCCCCACTTATAACTGACTAATCAGAACTGTAGGACAAGTCAAAGGGTGCTGACCTCAAAATCCCAGTGCTCACCAACCCCCAATCATGCCAGTCTCTCTTTGAGGGGCCCATGGTTTGGTTACAGCTTTCCTCTGCCCCAACCTTGCCTGCTGTTTGGACCACACTCCCTCTCCTTCCCTGGACCAGGTTTAGCACTTTTCTTCCAACCCCTAAGTCTCAAAAGCAAATACCTTAACCCTGTGAGATTGTTCTAAGGGCTTTTACTGTTAGGAACACTTCAGAAATAGTTTCTTTTAAAGTCTCTTTCTTTTTTCAAAAAAAAAAAAAATATTTTACTTACTTATTCTCAGAGAAAGGGGAGAGGAGGGAGAAAGAGGGGGAGAGAAACATCTACCTGTTACCTCTCACACCCCCAACTGCAGGCCTGGTCTGAAACCCAGGCATGTGCCCCAACCAGGACCCAACTGGTGACCTTTCAGTTTGTGGGATGACACCCAACCCACTGAGCCACACTTTAGTCCACTTAGTCAGGGCTAAAATGTCTTCATTAGTTAAAAAATATTTATTGAGTAGTCTTTGTCATAAGCACTATGAATGCAGACATGAACATAAGCAGAAATTTGGCCTCATGGAGAGTGGCGGAAGGAGGGACAATGGAGAGAGAGATAATAAACACAATAAGAATACGTCATATGAATGCTAGAAAGAGGGCGCAACTTTGAGTAGAGTAGTAAGCGTGACAAAGGGTTGAAAAGCGTGAGGAATGGATATGTGAAGGGAGACCGTTCCAAGCAGAGGGAGTAGACGGCACAAAGTTCCTGAGGAGGGAGCAAAGACAGAAAAAGTTGTCAAGTATTAGGAGACTATAAGTTTTTCAATGCAAAAGCTACCCCTAAAATTCATGTGCAAAAACACTAGATCTGGTCTTTTTTAAAAAAAATTCTCCTCTACAACTGTCTTCATTTTTTACCTTGAGACCCTATCTACTTTATTCTCTTAATCATCAAACGTTCTTCACAAACCAAGAGAAACCAGCAGCCGTCGTCACTGAGGGGCAGGCAACACTGACACAGAAAGGGAGGGGCTCAGGGAAGGCGCACTCCGCCCGACCCAGAGCTTGCCCTGTGCGCAGGCAGAACTCCAAAGGCAGCAGTGGGGACAATGAGAAGGTGTGCGCGCAGGGTCCGGCTCTCCCTCCCCCAGCGTTTCCTTCACAGCTTCACTCCTGCCTGGCCTGACCTGACTTCTGTGTTTCCTGACTTGTTGTCACCTCCTTCACAGGAGTGGTCCCTCCCTAAAAGCAGGAATTTTGCCAGACTTGCTCACCCCAAATCACCAAGAGGACTCAGGCCAAGTCTAGCCCTTGGTATCATTCTATGTGGGATGTCCTTTCTGAGACCAGGCCAGGAGTCTTGGTTACAGAAGCAGGCCTGTGAGAAAGGAGAAAATACCAGGCAGGAAGCTGATTCTTCCTCTGGAAAAATATTGCGATTTCTACAGGCCAGGGAAGTTTTCTTTTAAAGAACATGTAACTGTTTCCTGACATATTCCTTTCCAGCCAGCACAGACCTGGGTCCTGTTGGGGTAAAGAAACAGCCCTCCTGCCAGACACCCACTACCCCTGGGAAACCTTTATCTGAGAATGCTATCTTCCTCACTCAAATGGAAAGGAGTTGAGAGGAGCAGGGAAATAATGGCAGGGGGCATTAAAAAAATAGAACTGTAATTATTTATGTGATGAAAAGGTTGTTCTCAGGATGCTGTGCAGAGACATGATGTGATGGAACTATTCCCATCACATTAATAATAATAATAAAAAGGGCCTTCATCTCCCATGACAAGAAGCTGCAAATCTAAATAATTTCATCTTCCCCTCTGAATATTTCCCAGGATACAACAGTAGTGAGATCTCAGGCAGAGAGAAATTATTCACTGAAAATATTAAAGTACTCCCTTCAAAAAAGAGTCTAAGATAATATTTGTTATGTGACTTTGGTAAATATATATGAGTGTATATACACACACAGATATATATTTATATATACAGATATAGACATACAAATACATATAAATCTACCTGTTGATGAACAGCTTAAACTATACACAGCAATTTTATCTATGCTAAGAAATATAAAATGATATATGTTTATGCCACATCAGAAATAGTAATATCCATGCAATTAAGCAGTACATTTAAAAATTTATTTATATAAAATGTCATGAAATCAAAATACCCCATATCAATTAACCAGGCACAGAAATTTTAACTATTCTTTTACAGTAGAATAAATATTAACACATTAAGTTTTCAAACACCTAAGCAATGGAAGTTTATACCTCTCCCACAAACAGAAGGATGTCTTCTGGATAAAATGAACACACTGCTGTCATTGTATTTCAGAACTTTGTCTTCTGTGCATATGTACAAAGTCAACTCAGTCAGCATGTCCAAGCACTAAACAAACTCACAAATGTAAAGTGTAAGCCAGGCAACTATCAAAATTAATTACATAATTATATTTTAGAGCCTCAGAGGACTCTAGAAAGCAAGTGGTTCAACCCTTTCATTTTCCAATTGAGAACAGAATTGTTGAAAAATTTGCCCAAGGCATGACTAGACCTGTATTTCCCACAGAGGCAATGCTCTTTAATTTACAGGAGGCCACAACTGGCTGATAGACTAAATATTATTTGGGTGGGGTGTTGAACATGGGAAGTCAATTCACAGCGTTGCTTTAGCAATCACGAATTGTCTTATAGCTTAACACAGTGTCTTCCAGCTACTTGGAGCTCAGTAAATAGTTGCTAAATGAGAATGAACCGAATGAATGAATAAATGAATGAATGAAATTCTCAAAAAAAGGGTATCTGCTTCAAAGTATACTTCCTTCTGGCCGTAAGAAAACCTAGCAGCCTTCCCTTTCTGTACCTGCCCAGGAGCAATGTGGAAAACAGCTTTCCCAGCCTGAAGCATCTTGGGAAGCACTTGATGGCTTTCCCTATGTTGAATTCTCCTTTTTCTTTTTAATATGTTTCCAAATAACACACACTCAGTGGACAAAGTGTCCTGATTCCAGTGCTATCAGACTTTGTGAGAAAGTTGGGATAAAATCATCTACCCCTATTTTTCAATTTAGGTATTCTGTTATGTCTATTTCTAGAGTAAGCCAATTAGTCTCAGAAGTAGTTCAACATAAAATAAAAGGAGGTCCTGTTTCCTGCACCTCTGCCTGATTCCCTTCAATAAATAATTTATAATTGTTATAAATTAAGCCTCTGCCCATTCCTATGTGGTGTGGTTCATGATTTGCTTTTTGTTTGCTTAAATCATTGCCATTTCATAAAAATGGCAAGTACTTATCATCTGTGCCATTGTTTTTGATACTTGACCACTTGCTGAATTTACTGCTACCTATTTCATGCAAGTTTCCCCTTCTTCCAATGAGATTGTAAACTGTTTAGTGTCAGGAGGCACATCTTAGAATATCACAGGGTGTAGCCAATAAATTGAGATTGAATTGTTTTAAGCTATGGGGTAGAAAGAACCATGTAAAGAGTGTTCTCTGGTCAGGTAAGTTTAAGTAGAAATGCACTCCTTCCAGAATTGTTTATGTGTGTTTAGGAAAGGATACAGTAAGAAAAAGAAGTCCAAAATAAAGTTCACTCAGCACAGCATTAAAGAGAAAATTTCTGGCCCTGGCTGGTGTGGCTCAGTGGATTGAGTGCTGGCCTGAGAACCAAAGGGTCCCCCGTTCCATTCCCAGTCAGGGCATATGCCTGGGTTGTGGGCCAGGTCCCCAGTAGGGGGCGCACGATTGTTTCCCAATGTGTGGAAACATCAACCACACATTGATGTTTCCCTCTCCTCCTTCCTTTCCCCCTCTCTAAAAATTAATAAAATAAAATCTTTAAAGAGAAAAATTCTTTTTTTAAAGAAAAACAGAGTTGCTAGTTTGATAAATGAAGAAAACATCAAACATAGAATATTTGCATTTCATCATTATAGTTAATGGGTTTACTAGTCCACATATGTTTCCATATATAATGGTAAAATTGGTTTGGGAAATAAGATAATTATATGCATTTAAGTAGGTTCATTCACCCATTATTTTACTCACCAAATATTTACTGAGTATCAGCTAGAGACCAGATTAGATTAAATGCAAATTATACCAAAATGAGCGAGCCATGGACCTGCCTTTAACTAGCTCACTATCTACTAGGAGATAAATATAAAATGTAGATAGAGTTCTGCACAAAGGTGTAGTGATAAAGACTAACAAGCCAGACTTACATGGGAGCAGTAGTCAGGCTTCAGGAGAAGATCTGAGAATATCCTACAACAGAGCACACCTAAGCTGGACCTTAAGACAAATACATTTTGACAACAAGAAGTTTGCATGGTAGTATGAATGGCAAGAATTTCAGACAAAGAAGACCATAAAAATCAAGAGATAGTACGGAGCATGGAGGAAATTACAAGCCATTTAAGGTTGTGAAAACATCAGAAGTGACGAAAGATGATGCAGAGAGTCCGATCATGAACCTGAGTGCTGTGTGGAAGACCTTGGGCTGTGTCCTGCAGGATAGGGAGCCATTGGAGGACTTTAATCACGTGAATCACACATGGTCAAATTTCGGTTCAGACAGATGACATTAGAAAGAAGCTCAGAACAAAGTTCAAGAAGGAAAGACCGGTTAGGAGGTTACTGTTGCCTGTTGAGAGAAAAGGAGAACCTCAACAATGGCTGTGGTAGAGAGATGACAATCAGGAAACTTCCCTGATACTTATAAAGTGGATTCAGCATATGGTAAACAATTGGGAATATGTGGTAAGGGAAGAAAAAGGCCAAGGCTGTGCCTACATGTCAGGCATAGGTAGATACTGATGACATGGACCAAAAGAGAAAGTTTGGGGGTGGAACGTGGCTAGGCTACTTTTAGAAATGTTAGGTACAGGCTTTTGAATCCCCCAAAATGTTCAACAATGTTCAGGTGTCAATTTGAAAAACAGTCTCTCCCACTGACCTATATTTGTGTCAATAAACTTATAAAAATAACATAATACCACATAGATAGCACACTGCCAAATGTACAAATTATGGTAAGATAAAAAAGATAAATCAAGATCCAAAATAATTCTGACAGGCTAAAATATAGATCAACAAAGTTAAATTTAATAAGAAAATATGAAAAATCCTGCATTACAGGATGGCAAGATATGACTTGACAGCTTTTGTATTAAAATAAATGAAAATTTTAGTAGCACTTAAACTTAATATAACCTCTATTGAGTCTGAAAACTCAGGATTCAATTCATAGAAAATGTGATAAATTTTTTTTACCAGTACATTTTCAGATTGAGGTGGGCCACAAAACCCTGAGTTCCATTGAAATGTCTCACTGGCCACAACAGTATATGAGGAGGGAAAGCAAGGGCAGGTAAGCCTACCCACCTATCCAGAATACTCCCTTCAACCAGAAAATGACTCCATTTATTTAAATATACAAAGTGGATTTTGTGAAAATTTCCCTTTAACTAACAGTTTCTACTTCCTAAACAAACCACTGGTTCTGATGCTAAGGTGTAATCATCCCAAACTAAATTCGACACAAGTCAAGCCATATCTTGGATGGTTGTGTTTGGTACCAGGCATCTCATATTAAGGTGGCCACCAAAATGCCCAAGAGTTTACAGGTAGAATGTAACCAGCATGAGAGAATCCAGCAATCTTTCTCACTGAAGAGTGGCTGAGAGAATCAGGGATCTTTTAGCTGGAGAAGGACTGAAATAAATATACAAGTATTTAGAGGGCTATCAAATAGATGAGTCATATTTTCTACTCAGTGGGATCGCTTCACCAGGAGCAAAGAGAGGAGATTACCAGAAAGGAGGTTATGGGCTAACACAGGAAGAGATTAAACCCATTCAGAGTAACAGAAATAGTTGCTTTGTGAGGACATGAACTCCTTGAAGGTATGTAGGCAATTCTATCTGCTATAGAAAAGTTTATTAGCTTTAACAGCCTTGTTTTGCATCTCTAGAATAAAATACATGCATAATCCAACTATATTCTCATTTGGTGCCTTACCTCTGTGATAGACTGTTACGCTTCCTAAATTCATTCATTCAGCAAGTAACAAGCATTACGTCAGAACATGAACATTTCAAACATGAATAAGACATGGTCCCAGCCTTTACATAGCTCGTAGTCCAAGAAGGAGGCAGATTTGTGAACAAATTCTTAAACTACATGCTGTAGTACCAACCTGAAGTAGGAATAAAATGATGGCATTCCCTTCAGGCCAAAAGGAAGACGAAAAGGATTCTATCCCCCTGCCACACCCTAATCCCTTTAAAAACAGCACCATTATCTTATTTTCAATCCTAGGTGGACCTCCTAGGTCAAGGTCATGCTCATTTTACTCTGCAAACTGGTTCACTCTAGCTACTAGAGGTACCCGCTGGGATGACTTCATGATTGACAGACAATCCTCTTTTCTTCTAGTAACAAGCATTACCCCTATAAACACTGAGGTGGTCATAGTACCCAGCTAATCATAAATCACTATTCCCTGACCATGACAGGTCCAAGAGGTAGATACATAATACTAAACTGGGCCAATCAGAATTTTTCCCTGTGATTTTTTCCTATTCAAATTTAAGGAAAAAAGTTCTCTTTACTTTCATGTTCCTGGGCTAAAAAGATAAAACCCAGGAGCTGCCTACAGCCATCTTCCCTTAAGAAAGGGAAGTTCATGTGCAATAAAGAAAGGAAGCCCAGGGCTGGAAGAAGCCCAGGGCTGGAAGAATTAGGACAATAAAAATAGTGTGGGTGGTGTTTGAGTCCCTGGTTCCAATTTCTGAAGTCCTTGGCTTTGCCCTAGTCTTTAAAGTTCTTTTTTTTTCAATTCTGTAAATTATCCATTTAAAAATTTAAAGTCACTTTCAATAAAAATATACATATAATGAGATCACTCTGTAAAAAACCTTAGAAAACAACATGCCAATCTAAGCTGGTGTGAGTTATGTAAAAGATAGAAATAAAAGAGATTATGTGTTTTCATTTGTCCAACTCAGAGCATTTTTGAGCACTAACAATGTCAGAGGCTATGTGTAGGTGCTGGGGACAGAGCAAACAGGTATGGTAACCAGCAAGCACAGGTGTGTGTAATGTAAGTGCATGTAGATTTGAATACAGATGAAATATGCATAAGGATCATACACGGCATTATTTGTATGTTAAAAAGTTAAACTATTTCAGGACCAGTGAACAGCAGCACTGACCAGTTAGAAAACCATAAATGATGTGGCTGTTGGCCATAGAAATAAGTACCAACTGAAAATCAGCTCTGATTATAGTCAGATTACTTTTTTAAATTCACTCTAAAAATTAACTATCATCCTTGAATCCTCAGTGGCTTTAAAAGGACAGATACATCAGAAGCAGGGAGAGGTTAGAGGTAGCAGCTGAGCCTGGAGTTTATACCAGTTTTTCTGATTATAGGCATCATGCAGTGTAACTCCTGCTGATTGAAGTGTGAAGTTTCTTCCATGGGACTTTTGGACTAAACATGAAATTGGTGGACTTCTACAAAATTATTTGGTCAACAAGGTAAGAACAGACCTACTCAGTCATGTTGCTTTTCAAACTATTTCCACTAGCAATTTACACAGTAGGCCTACATAGTGGAAAATCATTAACGCTATTTTTTAATTATATTTCATTGGCCCTGGCTGGTGTGGCTCAGTGGATTGAGTGCCAGCCTCAATCTGGAACCAAAGGGTTGTCGGTTAGATTCCCAATCAGGGCACATGCCTGGGTTGCAGGCCAGGTCCCCAGAAGGGGAGATGCAAGACACAACCACACATTGATGTTTCTCTCCCTCTCTAAAAATAAATAAAGAAAAATTTTAAAAATTATCTTTTATTGGTTATACTATTACAGTTGTTGCAATTTTCCCTTCTTTGCCTTTTGATTAACAAGCATTTAGAGTAAAAAGCTCACAGACTAAGGGACTAGTGAATTTCAAAATCAAAGTAACCCAAAGAGGCTAACCAGTGCTCTGCCATCATGCAGGCTGGACAGATGGAATGTATTTACTAACATCATGCTGTGGGCAGAAACAAGAATAGCCCACAAAATGAAGTACCACATAGAGCCAGGAAAACAAAGGATCGATCCCTGCTGCAGCTGAGAGTTTAGGGTATTCATAAAGCTTACACTGCCCAAACACAGCAGGGGCAACTTCATTTCAATTAAGACAATGGGAAGGAAATTGAATAGTATAACAACATAATGGGCTTCTGCGTGTACACAGCTATTTATGTGAAGTCAGAAAGTCTGTTCACAAAGTGTCTGATATTGGTATCAAGACAACCAGTAACAATGAAAGTAATTGGTAAACGCTTCCTCCAGTGAAATAATTTTTTGCTAACTGTGGGATTCAAGGACTTGTCAATCCCTGTAACAGAGTAAAGGCTGAGGTTTTGCCATTGGTTTCTAAGACCCATGACCTTCGGCCAGCTGGGCTTGGAAATGGAGCAGTCTGGGCAACCATGACACCCATGCGTAGGGTACGACCGGCCAAGATAAACGTTTAAAAAAATAGGCAAGGCTCCCATGTTTACTTTGCAGTTTACTTGTAGACCTTTTCCAAGATTATGGACTGTGAGTCCTAAATTTCTACAATGCTGCATTTCTGACATGGAGCCTCCAGGAGGACAGGGTATTTGACACCAATATATTTCATGTCATCGTAAACCAAAACTTGACTATGTCTCAAGATAAGTTCTCATTTACAGATCACAATAAAAGGTACAATCACCAGCTTGCTTTGTATTTTTTATGGAAAGCCCTCAATAAAGAAATCAACATTCAAGGATTTAGAGAAAAAATAAGCAGTGGACCATATTTTTTAAAGACTTATCTTTTGGAATTTTAAAATAATTTCTAAAAATTCCTTAACTAAAAAAACTCTAAAGCAAATGAAACCAAAAAAAGTTTCCATATTCATGAAAGGTTCACTAAGAAAATATTTATGTACCTTTTTGCAGCGGTTTTTAAGGATTTACAAAGTACTCAGAGCATAATTTCCAAAGAACTTATTTAAATAGGCCCCCCTCCCCTGAGTTCTTCAAAGCTGGGACCGTTTACTTTCAGCCTATGTTTTAAAATATAGCCTTATTCCTGAAGGACAGTAAGATACACGAATGCACGAGTGTACTTCATATTTTACAGGCTTTACAAATGGAAAACACAATTTTCTCACAAAAAGCAGTGGCCCAAATAGCAAATTAATCGTTCATTATTATTTCACGGCACCCATATCATCCATAACACAATCTGACTCCTTACTCCTAGGCCCTCTGAGTTCCTCACGTCACTTTCTTTTCCAGCTTTGTGTCTTCCCTCTGCATCCCACACACTTCACTGGCTCACTGTTCACTCAGGGCTCAGCACCTGGGCCCCTGCTGGTTCTCCGCCTGGAACATCTTTCCTTTGTTTTAAGGACATTTATTTCAGTGTATTTCAGTTTCAGCTCCAGAGACTTCCCAAGCCCTTCCCTACGCACACCCACCCCAAGGCAGAGTCAAGCCTCTGTTATAGCCCTGCCCACAGCACGGAAGCCATTTCTGGTTCCTAACAGAAGTAGCTGGAGCCCTGAACTCCCCGAGGACACACACTGCACTTTGTCCACAAATGACCCTGATGGAGGCAGGCAGTCCACAAATGCTGGATGAATGAATGAGTGAAGTGAATGAATGAATGAGTGAATGCGTGAATGAGTATGTTCCACTGAGAGGGCACTGCACAGTTCCAGTCAAGACATCCCAGGAGTCTATCCTCTGAGGTATTTCCTCTGACCAAATGCAATGAGAAAGAAAACGGAAGAGAAAAATTGAAAAGACATAGCCAGATTCAGAAACGAGCTAAACTGCTCATTAATCCAAAACAGAATGGAGGCCCTGGCTGGTGTGGCTCAGTGAACTGAGCTCAGGCCTGAGGACCGAAAGGTCACTGATTCAATTCCCAGTCAGGGCACATGCCTGAGTTACAGACCAGGTCCCCAGTTGGGGGCATGAGAGAGGCAGCCAATCACTGTTTCTCTCACATATCATGTTTCTCTCCCTTTCTTTCTTCCTCCTTTCCCCTCTCTCTAAAAGTAAATAAATAAAATCTTAAAAAAAAAAAAAACAGAATGGAGAATCAAAGTGGTGAACGAGGCTGAAACCCTGGGCTTGAGGGTTCCTCTTCTGGAAAGAGGGAGAGGCAATGATGCAGGGTGCAGCCAGGAGGGGGGCCCCCAAAATAGGGATTTGGAATGGGCCCAGAACTCACAGTGTCCAGGAAATATTAGAAGGACATATAAGATGTCCTTACCCCTTCCCCCACAGGTATGAGTTGGGGGAAGGGACACATGGAGCAGGGACATGCAGAGCTGCAAATCCATGGCATGGTCATTTAACATATCTATAGCCTTTGGCTGGTAGCTTAGATGTGTTAAATAGCTGTGACCATGCTCTGAGCCAGGGGGATGGAAAGGACTCCCCCCAAGACGTGACTGGGGGAAGAACCCCAAGTCACAGCGCCTGCGTGGGAGCTTGGAGAAGATTGGCTCCAGAAAATGGGGACACACCTGCCCAGACTCATGATGGCATCCCAAAAATACTTGGAATATACGGGAATGCTGGCAGGTGTAACTGATTGTAGGAGGAGTTGGAAATGGGGGTACAGAAGAGATTTGGCGCGGGTATTTAAACTGGGGACGCGGCAGCCATTGAGGGAGAATCCACGAGAGTTAGGACCCTCACAACCCTGTGAGGGAAAATCACCATGTGGCTTTAGCAGAGAATTGCCACGTGGCTTTTCCAGAGTGGGGACCCCTTCCCCACAGCTTTGGTAGAAGAAGGACCACGCGGCTTTGGGGTGCTCCCTTTGGTTGCGTGGCCTGGGAACAAGAAAGACTTGGCCTGGAAGAAGGGTGAAAGAACTCTTGCCAGTAGGCCATGAGAAGGTGCCACATGGCTTTGGATTAATTAGAGATCCTGCCTGGACGACAACGCAGCTGACGGTGTCAAGAGCCTGGATCCCAGACGTGTGCTTCTCTTCCTTGCAATTACGGTACCCTGACTTAGGGCAGAGGGAGATAGGAAGTACTGTGGGCATCTGTGGGTATCCTAAAGGACCTTGATATTTTAATGAAGTTAAGTCACTACTTTAACTCTGTATAGCATTAAATAAACATTTCCTTTCCTTTTCACAAATCTCTGGCTTTGAGAGGCATCTTTCCATAAGGCGGCGGACAATAACGGACCTTCTGTTGCTCTGTAACAGCAATAGGGCAGGAGCTCCACACCTGTGGGGTAATGGAGTTGCAGCTCACAAGATAGAACCCAAACCAGGCTTAGTGTGAGACTGTATCCTATAGGGTCAAAGAGACTGCATTTAATCCACTGCCCCTGTACCAAGCTAGCTGTGTGATTCTGGGCAAGTAATCTAACCTACCTGTGCCTCAGTTTCCTCATTTTTCAGATGAGGCTAATAAGAGTCCTACCTCATGGGGTTGTTAGGACTAAATAAGTTAATGTATTTAAATATACAGACCAACACTTGGCACTTTACAAGTGTGGGCTATTATATTATTGTAATTGCTACTATTTTTATTATTGTTATCATTGTTAAGAGAATGGCAAAACCCCTTTTGCTGTCAGGGGCTGCAGAGTTTACATCGAGCTGAGGGGCTAGCCTGGAAAGAAGACCCAGGCATGACCTGTGACCGTAGCCAAACCAAGTTGTCATCACTGATATGCAACCGATTCCGCCATGTGTTGGAGATCCTATGTGGCAGGAACCCCAACTTCTGAGGTAAGTCTGGTTCTGGTCTGCACAACCAGATAAACAGGTAGAAGCAGCCCAAAAGACACAGGAATGGGAGAAGAAAGGTTGAGTGGGCAGTGAAGAGAGCTTAGGAGAGAGGCAGAGGAAAGAGACGGACAAACAAGAATCTGAAGATAAAACTCAGCGTGCCCTCATGACTTGTTTTATAATTTGAGTTAGTATTTGCTTCCACTTGCAATGCTTGTTTTTAATTTCAGAACTTACACCTATAATGAACATTAACAAGGGTTGTTATTACAGTCTCCTGCTAAAGAGAACTTACCTTCAAAAAAAAAAAAAAGAAAAGAGAGAGAGAGAGAACTTACCTTCTGATCAACAAACACAGTATCATCCGAAAGACCTCTAAACAGACAGACCAAGTTTCTGCTTTAGGAGCAAATAGTTGGCACAAACAGAACATTTTCAACACATAGTAAAATCCAGAACACATCAAAAGGAATAGATCACATTGCTGCTAATAAACAAAATTTACTTCTGTTCCTAACATTTCTTAAGGAAAATTCAGAAACAATGACCTCCTAAGTTTGCTTCTGACGGTCCAGATGAAAATACAGTAAGTACAAAATGATTTGAAACCAAGACTCCTAACTGAAACACTTCTTAATACAAAGTATGTGAGGTTGGTTTAACAATGAGTCAGGGGAGCTGAGAAAAGGACAGAAAACTTGCCCACTAAAACATTACATGTGGTGAGCAGGAACCGTCCTGGCCTTTCATCTCACAACTGCCTCTGATGCCTGGGGCTCTCTCCTTCACGTGGTCTGGATGAGTAAATATCACCAAGTTCAATGAGAACAACAAATTCAATACCTGGAGGGTGAGGGCGGAGTCACCCTTATGCAAGAGTATGAAGCTGGTTTCCCCTCCCTTCCAATCCTGCTTCTGTGCCCTCTCCTCCTTTTCCCACCCTGCAGACCAGTGCTCCTTGTCCTCTTTCCCAGCTCCTGTCAATCCTTGTAGCTGAAACTTAAAGTGACATGATGGACTGAGGGGATACAGGCTCCCTCCTGCTACAAACACACGGAATCGCACATGAAATGTGAATGCAGAAGTTTTATTTATGGCCAAGCTCAAAAGAAAGAGCCTTCTGCAGATAATGTGAATAAAAACCAGTCCCTCGGTGCTTCGGAGGAAAATGGGCAGAGATTCAGGCTCCAGAGGCTGGGAGCCAGAAGTTCAACATCTACAAGATGGAGGGCTGGGACTGAGACCACAGCATAAAACCTGGACCACTGCAGGGATTCCCAGTCTGTGAAAAGTGGGCTTTAAAACTGAGCTAGAAAGAAAGCAGCAAGAAAGCCTGGCATCTTGCTGGGGTCCTTGAGGAATCAAAGCTTCACCCATGTACTACCGTGCAGAAGGCTGGAAGATCTAAGTTTATACTACTCAAGTACTAAAAAAAACCTCCAGCCAAAAAAGTTACCATAATACTGGTGCCAAACCAGGAAAATTCCCATGACCTCAGCAGAAGTAAATTACAAACACTCTGAAAGGATGCTTCCTCCATCCTAAACACACTGGACTGTCTTAGCAAAATAAACAAACTCTTTGAAACTTACAAATGTAGAGTAGAAACTAACCATCATGAGGGAGAGTCAGTAGGCTAATTAAGAGAATTAGTACCCCCAAGTGCAGGAGATAATAGCACAATTTTAAAAGAGATTATTTAAAAGTGTATGAATTGCCATGGTTGGTGTGGCTCAGTGGATTGAGTGCCAGCCGCAGTCTGGAACTAAAGGGTTGCGGGTTCAATTCCCAGTCTAGGGCACAGGCCTGGGTTATGGAGGTCCCCAGTAGGGGTTGCACGAGAGGCAACAACACATTGATATTTCTCTCCCTTATTTTCTTCCTCCCTTTCCCTCTCTAAAGCTAACCAAATAAAATCTTTAAAAAAAATACTGATTGAAAAAAAAATTATAAATAAAAGTGCATTAATTTACATTCTCACCAACAATGCACCAGAGTCCCTTTTCTTCACATCTTCCCAAACACATATCTCTTGCCTTTTCGATGATAGCCATTCTAACAGTATGAGGTGAAATCCAATTGTGGTTCCACTTGCATTTCCCTAGCAATTAGTGATGTTAAGGACCTTTTCATGTGCCTGTTCTCCATCTTCAGGGATGTCTTCTTTGGAAAAACGTCTATTCAAATCCTCTGCCTACTTTTTAATCTGGTTGTTTTTTGTTGCTGTTTTGAGATGTATGAGGTATGGTGATGGGCAGAAACTAGACTTTGGGTGTTGAGCATGATGTACAGATGTCGAATTATGATGCTGTACACCTGACACTTACATAATTGTATAAACCAACATTAACTTAATAAAATAAATAAAAATAAAAATACATTAAAATGATTAAAGAAATAAAAGACAATAGAAGAGTATAAACAAAAACTGGAAGATTTGGAAAAGGGTTGAATAGAAATTGCAGCAATGAAAAACATTGTCATTGAAATAAAAAATTCAGTAGACAGATTAAATATCAAATAGATTATACAGATTATCCCAGTTGAAGAGAGTATTAGTGATCTAGAAGATAGATCTAAAGGAACCACCAGAATGCAACAGACAAAACAATAAAAATCATGAGAGATCAAATTCTATCTAGCCAAATTCTAAGAAAGCAAGTTGCAGATTTTGCTATAAAATAATTATAATTCATGAAATGGTATAATGTTTACTTTCTGAGAATTACTCATACTTTTTTAAAAATTTATTACTCCAAATCGCTAGATTTTTAGTGATGAAATGTTAAAGAAAATAAATTCCCTAGCCCATTTAAATTTGATGCCATCTTATAGGCATTCATGTAATGAACCTGATTCTAAGACCTGTCTTAGATAATGACAATAAGTCTTAACTTGGCAAGGGGGAGAAAACCCATTTTTTAATAAACTTGTGTCTTTCCCGTATTCATATACTTCCTCTGGCTCTGCTTCATGGAGCATATAAATTGAAGTGAAGAGGAACTGTTTGTGAAATGAGTCCCATTTTCTCACTAACTTTCATAAAATCAGGAGTGTGTTTCAAAGAAAAATGTAACCCCAGAAAAGATGAAAACATCTTATAAAACAGTGTATTCAGGCTCAGGGTAGTCTTAATATACATAAAGGGAGTAAATGACTGTTATGTTTTGAAGAATCCCAAGAAAACCACAGGAAAAACCTATTCCAGCCAGTGCCCCTAGAATTCCACCAAATTATCCTAGCAAACTCTCATAACTCTGGGAAGAGCCAAACAGTAACACATTATTATTTGTAACTTGATGCAACTGAGCTTATTGAAGTCTTTTCAACATGATATTTTACTGGGGAAGGGAAGAAACAAGAGACAGTTTGGGGTTCTAGTCATGTAAAGATGGATACACAAAAGACGGATGTGCTGAAAAAGGCAAACAGGTTATGAAAGAGAAAGGAGAATGCTCCAAACTTTCTGAATAAAATTCTGTTCAATCACTCACAATCACACGCTGGCCTCTGATTACATATCATTATAACACACACAGAGAAACTGGTTCAGAGGAGGCCCGTTTGGACCACAGGTTCAGCTATGTCCCTTAATAGCCCCGCAGCCTTAATGTGCCCTTTCACTGCTCTTCAGCTCAATTTCTGCATTGGCAGATTGGAAACAAAATACCTTCGCTGTTGTGGGTATTCAATAAAATTACATTGTAAAGTATTTAGTGGAACACCAGTACCCAGTTGCTGCTCAGAAAAGTTAGCCATCCCTGTCATTGTCAGAGGTGGCATCGTGCAGCTCTGGGGGGCTTTGAATGTAAACAACCCCTTCACTTGCCAGACCTAGAATTTCACACCCAGGGACATACACGGATCTAAACATCTTCAAGTATCAGATTTCTTATCTGTAAAACTGAGAGAGTAGCTGCCTCACGGCACTGTTATAAAAATTAAATTACACAGGATGTATGGCACATAGGAAGTCCTTAATCAATGGTGGGTATTATTATTTTTAGGTACAATTTGCTAAAACCAGTTTAACTGGCAGGGGATGTGTGAGTAAGCAAAGGTCACTGAACGACCTTGGGAACAGCAAGACACTAAGTGGCGAAATGTAATTTGTAATTCCCTCTAGGGCAGAAACATCTGCGTACTGCCTGGCAGATACTCCACACGTTGGCGGCTATACAAAAGAGAGGCACTGACCCTACTTACACAGAAGACACGACAAATAAAAATAACGACAAACATTTTCAAAATATGAGCTTCTGCATAAATGTTAGATGAAAATGGAAGCTCAACAGGGAATAACTACTAAGATGTTTGAAAATATAAAGCGTCTGTCTCCACATTACGCCAATTAACCTAATGCCCTTACTCCTTTTAAAACTGTAACTACCAATTACCAATGTGCCACCCAATGAAAAGCTTTAATTTCTTTTTTGCATTTAATCATTTTAGTTATTTGTTTTTAGAAATGAAATAGAGAGATGTAAAGTGAGTGACCATAATCTCAAAGGTTACTCCTACTTTGGTTTCTGTTATTTTTATGTAATATATTAAAACTCAATTCTACAATAAGTCATTCATTCTGAAGTGACTCATTTAAGAATACTTGGTAACTCCCTAAACAAAGGAATTTGCAGAATGAAAGACTCTGCTTTATGATCCTATTGAAAAGAAAGTTAATGTGAGCTGATTGCTTTCAATTCTACCATAATTAAAAATATACTACAATCACAGCTTCATGGAGATAGGGTTGAATTGCATAAATCTATTTAACTAGTACAAATTGCTAAAATTCTACTTTAGGAATCTGATAGCTTGAGTTTCATGTAGAAAGACAATTCTCTTTTCACTAAGACACTTTGTTGTTATTCAGTTGAGAAATTCAATAGAGCATCACTTCTAAACTTTTCAAGTGGTAAAGCCCCCACTTTGCCCACAGCTGTGCTGCTCTGACATGCAGTAAGTAATGTAGCCTTTCCTGAAGGAATAATTTCAGAAGTGGATGTGGTGGTTGCAAAGCACCTATATTTTACATTTCTATCTTCATTATACTCCTGTGTATATTTTATCCAAACCTAAATAAACCCAACCAAAAGTGTTAAATTAAAAAACAAAATTGTTAAGGGATGGAAAGTGAGAAGAGACTTCATTGTATGACTGATGATTTTTTCAGAATCACATTCCTCAGAATATCGTACCCTAGCTCAGTGCTTGGAGATAGTGGATATTCCATATAGATCTGTTGAGTGAGGGATGATTCTGGTCCCTCCCAGACCATATTTACCTTTATATTAACTACACTTAAGTTTCAATATTCTTTGAACTGTGCCCTGGCCATTGTGGCTCAGTTGGTTGGAGTGCCATCCTGTAGACCAAATGGTTTGTCCTGGGTTGCAGATTTGGTCCCCATTCAGGGAGCGTGCAAGAGGCAAACCATTCATATTTCTCTCTCACATCAATTTTTTTCTCCTTCTCTCTTTCCCTTCCTTGCCCTCTCTCTAAAATCAATAAGCATGTCCTCAAAGAATATATACATTCTTTGAATTGTAAATTTAGGGGTTAGAGCTCTTCTTTTCCAATTCAGAATGAGAAAAATGATTATAATCTGACAGAGTGAAATATGTTATGTAGGGGAGGAAAAATAACTCTTCCTTTTCCCTCTAAGGTTTAGTGACTGAGATATATAAATTAAACTAACAAAAAAAATAACAGGAGAAAGGATTTATTTCACATGCACATGGGAGCTTCACAGAAAAAAATGTGAAAACCCCAAAATGTGGTTAGGGTCGGGGCTCACCCTATTCTAACAAAGGACGATAAATTATGGAGATAGACTAAAACAAAGGAAAAGTTAGGGAGTTTCTAGGGGTGGTAAGTTGTGAGATGGTAAATACACGAGGAAAACTAATAGAATATCAGGGTTATTTTAGTAAGCTTTATTTATGTAGTCTCAAGTCAGTGTCATCTGCAGTGACAGGAGCGTTCTCTGGTGATGACGAGCTGGCACATTTACACACGGAAATGTATGCTCTGCTTTTGCGCAGAAAAGAGGAGGACAGAAAGTTCCCCAATGTCTACTGTTTCTCAATGGTCGTTAGCTCAAAACAATTCTTATGCCAAAGTGGCACATTTTGGGGTGGCATATTTGGATCCCCCTCCCTCACTTTAAGAATGGCTGGAATGTAACAGTGAGTGAAGACAGCAGCAGGCTCATTCATTAACAGTGGTTTGTGCCTTAAGCACAACTATAATTTGAGAGGCTTAATTAGTAGGCTCAAGTCCTTTTGTCTTGAAAGTTTTTACCCCAGTTCCTGGAAGCCTGCCTCTTCCATCCTCCTCCCCTCAAGTGATACTTTCTCACCTAAGGGAGTAAGAGGTGGGGGATGAGTGGTGGAAGTCAGCAACTGGCCAAAAGAATCTTCCAGCGAGTTGTAATCCATTAAGCCAAGGTGAGCGCAAAGAGTAATCAAAAGTGAAGGGGCCAAACTCTGAAGTCAGCTCCAGGTTACAGGGCCAAAGAGAGGAGAATAAAGCCAAGGGTAAGCAGCAGGTGGCCTGAATCAAGTGAATCTGTGTGTTGCCCGTAATTATAGCTGATTAATGTATAGATAGCACTAGGGTAGCCCCGCTGTGCTCAAAGGGCAAGAACCAAAGGGACACAATAAAGGTAGCAATTATGCAAATATTATATAGGGCTTCCATAGGGCAATAAAAAATATGCTGTGAACATATATATATTCTATGCATTCCATTTTTAAAAGCATGTTATGCTTCCCACTTCTATCAGGCAAAAGTTACTGGTGATTGTACTGGTGGTACAATCACAACATGCACAATTTGCACATGCATATATAAATAAGTATGTGAACAATTATAAAAAACAGACTGCTTTAGAAGAATGGATATAATACAAATTATTCTGAAAAGATGTCATTTCCCAACTTACATCCCAATCCTTATACCTATCCCATTAATTCAGTCCTTAAAAACACACACACAGAAAATATAAATCATACTCCTAAAGCTCTACTACACCAGGCATCAAAATTACATAGCATGATGATGCATAATTATGGCACTTTCAAACAGCATTTGAGAGCATGTCACAAGCAATGAAAAATGTAATTTATTTCTACTGACAGAAATTAATTGCTCCGTGTTACAAAATTTTTGAACCATTACTGATAAGCAAAAATGGTAACATACATGCCTTGCAAACAACTGCAAGGAAAAGAGGTATAGTTCTAATCATAAAAACTCCCATAGCACAAGGAAAGGCAATTTCTCAAAGAGGACATCTATTATTAAAATTCTGAAACTGCTGCCATGACACAGTAGGAAAAGGCTCACTTCTTATGTGAGTCACTTCTAGCAGGTCTAAAGTGTTATTAATCTCTGATAGTACCGGCTAATTGGAATTTAGAATTTTGCCCTGTTTCCCTAACAAATCACCTTCGTTAAGGCAAACCTGGATGGTTGCAGGGACCTTCGGAACAGGAGCGCATGTAAAGTCCAGATTATCCCTTTAAAATTGAACCCCAAATGGTCGAATGCATTTCGCATGTGGTTTAGGAAGGCTGTGCTTTTCCCTTATTACTATTAGTTTAACAATTACTGTTCATTGACTTCGGTCTATTATTTCAGAGGTTATGGAATTTGGACAGCAATGTTAGGTTATACTGGCTTCCACAGCTGATATGGCTAAACATAAGTTATCACAAATCTCATGAAACTCAGCGGTCTTCAAGAAAACTCTGGTTGAGCTCATGCCATCCATTGTCCTCACCACCTTCCAAACCCTGTCTCAGTGCCCATGCTCTTCCCATTCTCAGAGCCCCTAAGCCAATCCCCACCTGCACAGCACTGCTTCCCGTGTCTGGTCTTGGGCTCTGTTCTGACACCCCGTGCCTAAATTCTGTTCCACAACCTTACGGCACTGTATCTGTTGATAGCACTGCTAGTTTTTTAAAAACCTAGGCTGGATTTCTTCAGTTATCACTGAATCCACCTTATCACTTCCCTTAAAATACTCCTTTTATTAATCTGTTGCTACAAACATTATAATCTCAAATCACATAATTTTTCCAGGATCTTTCTGGAGTCCTTTCTGTACACAGCTATCAGACCATTCTCCCTAAAACACTAGTTTTACCACCTCAGATTACCCATCATACTCATGATTGCCAATGCCGTGGCTCTGTAGCTGCAGTACAATATCTAAATGCATAGGCTTGACGTGTAAGGCCCTTTATGATCTGACCTCAACCCACCTCTAAGGACCAGGCGATTACCACTCTGCTAAGCCTGTCCCCACTAGCTGTGATCTAGGAAATACAAATATAGAGTAGTTATGCTTGCTTGCCTCTGGCTTTTCATTCAGGCAAACTCCCTGAAACTCAAATCCTTGTTTTCCCAGTCTTTTAACTTCAGATCAAATAACAGGTTCTCTACAAATCCATTTCAGCCCATAATGACTGCCTTTTTCTTCCTACTACTAATTTAGTTGGTATTATTACACTTCCTTGTATTGTTAAATCTCTGTGTGTGGGGGTCCTGATTCCACCCAGATCACAAGTCCCTTAAGGGCATGGATTATATCAAATATTTTTAGAATACCATACCCTGTGTTCAGTGAACTCCTGCTGACAGAGCTGCCTGATGCGCTCCTATGAGAAGTAGAAGAATGTTTGCTGGCCTGCTGGGCAAAGCCACACATCCAAAGGGATAAGGGCAATGACTGAAACCAGAATTTGAAGCAGGGGACAGGTCAGAGCTAAATGGAACCATGTGATAATACAGTAGTATACAAATTCAATACAGCTAAACCAAAAGAGGAAGCCATGGTAAAAGCAAATGAGAGAGCAAGGGGATGAACTACCAAATTTGGCCCTGGACTGAGCCATTAAGCAAGTCTCAACAATTTAAAGACTGAAAATATTTGAGTACATTCTTTGACCATGTTGGAATCAAGCTAGGAATCAAAAAAAGGATAACTAGAAAACCCGAAAAACTACTATTTTAAAATAAGTAATATGATTTTAAATAAACCTAGGTCAAAATATGACAATAAAAATGTTAAAATATTTTATATAAATAATGAAAATAAGACATATTAAAACACACTAGATACAGCTGTAGAGAGAAATATAGAGAAAAATCAACAAAGTCAAATTTAGTTATTTTAAAAGACTAATTAATAAAACTGATGAACCATTAGCAAGACTGATTATGAAAAAAGAGAGAAAACGAGATTTACCTCGTTTGAGGTAATGAAAAACAGTACACAGTATAAATCCCATAGGTGTTTTTAAAGAGCATATTAGACATAACTTTGCAACAATAAACTTTAAAATTCAAGTCAAATAAACTTTTAAAAGAAGTTGAGCCTGAAATTAAAATCTTCAGCTAAAAAAAAAAAAAGAACTCCAGGTATAAGTGACTGCAGCAGTGAGGTATCTAAAGAGTAAAACATCACAGCCAGTTTGGATTTACTACAAAAAGACAAGTTTGTCCGATACCCAAAATTCAATGTAATTAACCACACTATTAGAATAAAAAGAAAAAATCATAGAATCATTTCAACAGATACAGAAAAGTCACTTTGTATGATTCAAAAGTCTGAAATTTTAACACATCTTTGCAAACAAAAACGGGAAACTTTCCAGGGAGTTAGTGTCAGAACTGGATTGAGCTGTAGCCCCCCCCTAGGTGGCGCTGGAGAGTCGGAAAAATGGTGTGGAAACTACTCCACTTACTTTTTATCAGGAAAGAAGCAATCCTCACACTGGTAATGTGCTATTCCTGCCCTGGCTGATGATTACATAGTTCTACTCACTTTGAAAAGATTCATCAAGATGTGCACTCGAGATCTGAGCACTCTTCTGCCTGTAGATCACATGCCAGTAAAAAATTCATTGTTAAAAAATGTACCCTGGGTAGGGTAGAGTGTGTGTGCGCGCGCGCGCACGCGCAGCGGTTCACCCTATAACAAATAGTGGAATGTTCAAGTACAGAGAAGACTCTCCAAAAATTGGGATGTTTCTGTTAGTCTCAGAGAATAGAGCATAAGAAAAAAATAAACACAGAGGAGAATGTGTGGCCTGAGTCTGTGTGTGAACAAAAGATGAATCCATCAGGATGCTGAGGATGAGGCTTCATAAAATTTTGTTTTGGAAGGGGGATGCAATTTAAAGTTATATACTACCACTTAAAGTGAGAAATTAGAAATGTAAATAATCTCTAGTCCAAAGTGGCTTTCAAATCCTTCAATAATGGAAAATCCACTATCATGTAGACAGTTCTACACAAAGAATAATTTTGCATTATAAACTGAGGGAAATTTATCAACTCAGTTTGGTTTTATAGTCTCCAATTTTTAGTGGCATCTTTTAAGACTGTTTCCTTGGCAGCACAGTGCACCAAGTCAGGGGCCATTCGACCACGTTTGATTTTGTTTTGTTTTTAAATCACATTAATTTTTCAGTTTTCCCCACATAGAGCCATATATTGCACCTCAGCTCTTACACTGATATCTTAAGTCAAGCAAGCTGTCTTTTCTCTATTACTTTCCTTGAAGTTGAATAAAATGTCTCTGCTTACACAGATATTTATCTACTTTGCCTCAAGGCTGTGGCAGGTGGAGATCCTCTTAATCTCTATGCCACTGGGAGATGTTTGATTAGCAAATCTGATTTAATCAAAATAACATTGATTAAGAACTATCATAAATAATTGTGATACTAAATTCAAATAAATTCAAATAAAAACACAGCAAAAATCATAAATATTTGAAAAAAATCATTCTTTTATCAAACGTTACACAGCGCTAATGGCATGTTAGAAATGGAGCCAGATGATGGGCCCGCGAAGACAAGGTGATAATGAGGAGGAGTCCTAGCTCTCGAACAGTTCATGAACCAATGGAGCAGCACATGCGAACAAGACACAGTACTGTCAAGTCCGGGGCTGCTATGGAGACAGAAAAGAATAAAAGGCTCTGCTCTTAGAGTGTCAGGACAGTTTACAGAACAGATGATGCCAGTGTGAGTCTCAAGAGAACAAAGTTGATGGGAACTGAGAGGGTATGCTCGGCACATGCAAAGGGATATGGAAAAGGCTCATGCAATCAAGAAACTCTAAGAAGTTCTGAGTGCCAAATGTGCATGTAGGAGGACGAGGTTGAGCGGAAAGTCCAGGAGAGTGAGAAGTTCCTGAATGAATTTCGTTAGAACAGTGTTTCGTTTTTAGGGCACCATTCCAGCAGAGTTGTGAAGGATAGACTTGGAGGCCCTCAGGAGACCATCTAGAAGGCTGCAGTAGTCTCTATGAGAAATACAGAGCTTAAATCAGGAAAGTAAGGACAGCCATATTCAAGAGACGCTGAGAAGGTAAAGTCAATGCAAATTAGCTCTAATTTGTGTGAAGCATGAGGAACAAGAAAAGTCTAGGATGACTCCAAATTTAATTGAATTAAAAGGACAGAAGAAACAGAAGGAACCCAACTGCCCATCAATAGACAGGTGGATAAAAAAGTTGTGCTACATATATGCAATGGAATATTACTTGGCCACAAAAAAAGAGTGAAATCTTACCATTTGCAACAGTATGGATGGACCTAGAGGGTATTATGCTAAGTGAAATAAGTCAGATGGAGAAAAACAAATACCATATGATTTCACTTACATGTGGAATCTAAACAGCACAAAAATAAACAAAATAGAAACAGACTCACAGATACAGAAAACAGACTGATGGTTGCCAGAAGGAAGGTGGACTAGGCAGCTGGGTAAAAAAGGTGATGGAATTAAGAAGTACAGATTGGTAGTCACAGAACGGTCATGGGGATGTAAAGTACAGCATAGGGAATATAGTCAGTAATATTGTAATAACTGTGTATGGTGCCAGGTGGGTACTGGAAATATCAGGAGGGACCACTTTGTAAAGTATATGACTGTCTAACCACTTTGCTGTGTACCTGAAATGATATAAAATAATACTGAATGTAAACTGTAAGTGAAAAGTAAAATTTAAAAAAAAAAGGATGGAGAGGGTGACAGTGGAGGGGATTAAAAAGGAATGAGGTCAGGTCCCAATTTATCACTGCAAACTGATAAAAGTTATGCACTTTTCTTCCGACCCCCATCAGCCAATACGGATCATTGCTGGGCTTGATGGTACTCTGACACAGGGAATATGTAAGGAAAACAGAATATTTAGAGGCAATTCAGGGCTTGCAGAATCTATTATTATTATTGTTGTTGTTGGATTTTTCAAACTATAAGATGTACTTTTTCCAAAATTTGGAAGGAAAGGGATGTGTCTTATATTCCAAGTGTAGCTTGCCTGGCTCACTGTGGTGGTGGGGGGAGGCAGGCGATGGTGGAGCAGGGTCACAGGAGGAAGGAGCAGGGTCGTCACTGCAGGAAGCCCACAGCAGCAGGAGTCAGGCGATGCTATGGGCCCTGGGCTAAGAGGAGGGGGTGTCCCAGTGGTGCAAAGCAAGTGAGGCAGGAACCAAGTCCCTGCCGCAGCATACTATACTGCTAGGGAGGAAGGTACAGGAGGCGCAGGCACATTAGGAGAAGAAAGTCTGTGGCGCCCATATGTGCCTCCGTCACATGACTGGTATGTCCCCCATTAACATTAATATAGGCAAATTCCACTGCAGGGTCACCTGTCAATATGGCCCTGCAACTGTTGCAAAACTACAACTCCCATCATGCTTGGACAGGTTGGGATGATGGGAGCTGTAATTTGGCAACAGCTGCAAAGCCACACAGGTTGTGCAAAACTGCTGCCCCCATACAAGAGTGTTGCACAACCTGCTGCCCTCCAGCAGCAGATCCCCCCATAACAGTGTGTCATCCACTGATGTTCTCAGCTACAGTGCCCCCCATAACTATGAAGGACACAGTGCTGATAGTTCTGTCATTGCTGTATTTGGGTGTAGAAAGATACAATAGCCTACCATAGTCCCCTGCTGAATCTACCGTAATTGTGGAAAGATGTCAAAGCAGAAAAGGATTTCATATAAAATCCCTTTTAAACTGGAGGTAGTGAAGTATGCCAAAGAACATGGGAACAGAGCAGCGGAGAGGCAACTTGGACCACCTCCAACTGAAAAAATGATACGGGAATGGAAGAAACAGGAGGATCAACTGCAAAAAAACAGACAAAGCAAAACAATGTTTTCGTGGACATGCTGCAAAATGGCCACAGTTAGAAGTGGATATGAGAGTGGATCACATGTCACAGGAGCAATGGCTTTTCAGTATCTATGAAAATGATCATGTATGAAGCCAAATGTCCTGCTGCAGAGAAAGGCACTGAGGACTTCACTGGATTGCCATTGTGGTGCCACAGATTTATGAAGAGAGCTTTGCTATGTGCACCAAAACTAGGACTGCATAAAAAATGCCTACAGAATATGAATCCAAGGTTGTATCTTTTCACAAATTTGTACTGGATTTAAGAAAGAAAAATGAATTTGAAATAAGCTAGACTGGGAACATGGATGAAGTCCTGTTAACCTTTGATGTTCCATCAAACAAGGCTGTTGATGTGAAAGGTACCAAAACCTTAACCGTGAAAACCTCAGTGCATGATAAAACCCATTACACGGTTGTGTCGTCCTGCTGTGCAGATGGCACCAAACTGCCACCACTGCTGATTTTCAAGAGAAAAAACATGCCAAAAGAGGCAGTCCCAAGAGGAGTTATTGTTCATATTCATGACAAAGGATGGATGGATGAAAACGGCATGAAGACAGGATAGAAAAAGTGTGGTTCAAACATCCTGGCGGGCTTCTGAAAAAACCTGCTCTATTAGCGCTTGACCAGTTTAGGGCACATATCACTGAAGCCATGAAAAAGAGATTTAAAGGAGAGAAAACCCATCTAGCTGTCACTCCTGGGTTCTTACCAGCCATTTCCAACCTTTGGGCATTTCCATCAACAAGCCATTTAAAGTTTTCATGAGAGAAGAGTGAAACAAATGGATGGCTGCTGGAAATCATGGTCTGACACCAACTGGATGAACGAAGAGGCCCACTATTACCCAAGTCTGCGAGTGGGTGAAAACCTCAAGGCAGTCAGTCAAGGATGAAACTGTTGTGAGGTCCTTCAAAAACTGTGGCATCAGCAATGCCTCTGACGGCTCTGAAGGTGACATCCTCTATGAGCAGAGCGAAGAGAGTGGTACTAGTGATTCTGAGGAACTGAGCTCCATAAATGTAGACAGCAGTGATGAGGAGTTCTTGGGGTTCCCTGATGATTAGAGGAATTTCCAGACTTAAAGCTTAAAGTCAGTAATAATGGTTGTTAATGCTGCTGTTGAGTTCTGTTTATATTTCCATTGGTGAAATATTATGTTATTTATGTTATTAAATATTTTACCACATTTTTTGCTTCAAATTTTTTCCCCCATTTTCCTCCCCTAAAACCTAGGTGCATCTTATAGTCCAAAAAATATGGTAATTATTATTTTTTAACCATATGCATTTAGGGTGCTTGTGAGAAATCAAGGGGAAATTTCAAGTAGTCAGAAATAGGGGCCTTAATATAAAAAAAGCGGTTGAGCCTGGAAACAAATTCCAATCTCACATCTATAAAGAGGCTGTTGAGAAAGCAAGGGCCTTTTAGTGAAGGATACATAATAATAAAAATGAAAGGCTATCAGTTCCTTTAATGAAGTTACACTTTTGTGTTGTTTTCCTGGTCAATGGCCTTTGGTAGCAACAGTGATGTTCACTGTCACTATTATGATTTTAAGAAGAGACTAATGGAATATTTTGAGCTAATCTGAGAAGGAGCATAAAAATAATATAAGATTAAATTATTAGGAAAAAGCTACCACCACCACCAACAAAAAAAAAAAAACAATTACAGCAATTTGCCATTGTCCAATAAACAAATTTCTGAACAATGCCTCTCCTCCCCTGCTCATATTAAGTTACTATTCTGATTTGGAGGACTAATTAACACTTAACTACTCTGGGTTTAAAATGCATTAGAGGTTTAGACCTGACCAGTGTGGCTCAGTTAGGTGGGTGCTTTCCTGCAAAGCTCAAGGTCTCTGGTTCAATTCCCGGTCAGGGTACATATGAGAGGCAGCCAGTTGATGTTTCTATCTCACATCGATGTTTCTCTTCCTCTCTTTCTCCCTCCCGTTCCCTTTCTCTAAAAATAAATAAATAAAATCTTTAAAAATAAAATTAAATGCACTAGAGATTTAAATTCTGAAATAGTCCTGCTTCTCCTTTTTTCCCCTTCAAATTCTATACCCAGAACTTCCTGTCTCAAATAAACATCCGTTCACAATCTCAATAGTCAAATGTAACTCCTCTCCCCTCTCCAAGCCTTTACATTACTCTATTCTGCTACTTGCCATCCCCTACCTTAACCTAGCTTTCGAGTCTCCATGAGAAGAAAACCATGTTTTTTCTCATTTGTATGCCTGTCCTCCAAGGAGAGCGCTCACCATGCTGACAATAAAATGTTATGGAGCAGGGTGGAGTAAGGAGAGCAACCTGGAAGCTACCTAGAGGGAAAGAGAATGAATGCTTTTGGTTATTTTTACTTTTCAAAAATTTAACTAGAAGGAATGCTTTTGTCTGCCCAGCTGACCTTTTTCTTCTATATATCCTTCTACTCATATATCCTACTGACCTCCTTTAACTTTGTCATTGTTCTTCAAAGTCTTCTTCCGTGCTGGGCTTCAGAAAAGAGTGGCAACTGAGTCTTGGGAAGGAGAGTGGGGGAAAGCAGTAAGAAGCCACCTACCTAGGGAACCTGGAATTAATAACGAGTAATCTCCCTCCCATCTCCAGGCTCCCCAGTTACAGGTCCTCAAGTTCCTCATTTCTGGCTTGGAGACCAGTCCAAACTAATTTATACCTCCTTACACAAACACTGTTATATTAACCAATAACCTCTTTAGGCACTTTCTACTTTGTGAAAGTGTTTTCTCATTCATTTTCATTAATGTTCCATTATTATAAAATGCTAAATAATTGTGCTTCTAAAATTATAACCTCGGGTGAACCTGGGAATAAAGTCTAAAGAGAATTTGATTATTCTCCCAACTAATTTCTAAAAATTAAACAGAACTCGCCTCACAAATGAAAAACTGCCTTATATCCATCTGTCTACTAAAGACCCTTCTTATTCCTTTGTCCCTTCTGTCTGAGACTTGCTCAGAAAATAAAAATTGCCAAGGGGTGGACTCATCCATCTAAACATTATTGAGTGCTGGACTAATTAGATGTGGAACTCTGTTTTAGTTAGCAGACCTTACCAAACTGAAAGTGTAATAAATCTCATGCCTGCCAGGATGGACAGCACCAGAGAAAACATTTGTCCACCATGGCATCCCCTGGTTGCTTTGAAGTTTTTGTCCCTGCTGGCTACGCATTCTGACTCCCAGAACAATGACGACCCACAGCACTTAGTCCAAAATCAGGCAAAAATTATGCAGAACTTTGGTACCAATGAGGGGTGAATAATAGTATTCTTTTATTTAATTAAGAGAAACAGCCATTGTTCCCCTTTGCTTCTAATATGTTCTTGGGCTAGTCTGAGGTGGAAACTATTTATTCTTTCAATTGGACTTCTTTGCTGATTTTACAGTTACAAAGGAATAGTCATTCATTCTCAGACTGCAAAATTTTCACCTCATACAAAAAACAATTTTAGCATTCTGAACTACCATTTCCTTCGTATCCTTCATTAAGTACAGTTTAAATCAATTTTCTTGCTATTATTTCTTAGTGTTCAATTACTCTACAGAATCTCTGCCTCTCTTTTTAATCTGAGATGTCAATGCTTTTTTACATTTACTGGTGCTGTGCACACAGGTTTTAACACTGCACTAGGTAAATTATGTGGAAGATAACTGCATTTATATGACTTGGGGTTTAGTGCCTTGCGTTTAGTCATAGCTTAACATAAAACATACACAAAATCTCTCCAACACATTTAGGCTATGGACAACTATAAAGTCTGGTTAAGGCTACTATAATCATAGGAAAAACTCTAAACTTGAGGGTTTAGGTGCTATGATAGCTTGAAAATGAAGAGCTACCATTTATTAAATGTCTTTTGGCTGGCTGCAAGCTGCAATACACTAAATCTTTCTGTACTCTAGTCTTCAGATATATGAAATAGAAATTTGATTTCCGTTTACAAATAACACAATTTCCATTTATAAATAATACCAACCCCTCAGTGTTTTTTCCATAGAACAAGTGAGGTCATTTGAAATGTAAGTGCTATACAAGTGTTTTTAATGTCTGTATCTTCGCATCCTCTTCTTGCACTTGCTCCTGAGTCATGTTGCCCTTCTCTTCTAAGGCTATGAACATACTACCTCAGGCAACTTCTCCTTCACCTTAGCTCCACGTTTCACCTACCACCATTGGCTGCCTGTCTGTTCACATGCAAATTTCTTAACCCTTCTGTGCTTTCATTCCTTCATCAGTAAAATGGGGATGCTGATAACAATAATGACACATACACCATAAGGCTGATATGAAGATTAATGAGATTGTATGCCTAAAGTGCTCAGCCTAATCCCTAGCACACAGTGAACACTCAGAAACTGTGAGCTGTTTATGTTAGCTACTGATCTGGTCAGACCCACACAAGAAGGTGTCCCATTTGATTTTCATCAGAAATTCCCCTGTGCCCTACAATCTTCAGGGAAGCAGTAATGTGCGGGAACACTGCTCTTTGAGTGCCCTAGTGCTTCTCAAATTGTGCTCTAGAGAACAATAATCCCACCCCATGCTCCTCAGCAACAGGGATCCAGAGTCAGAAAAAGGACAAAATATTTCCATATGAAAGGCTCCGAGAAATCCTGTAGCAAAGAAAACGGCTCAATTTTGTGCAATTCAACATTTCCCAAATTTATATTTGAGCATGGAACTCATTACAAGAAATATCTATTAGAAGTCCATAAAACTGCTTCTATGGAACCCACTTTAGGAAATGACTACGTTCTCTGGGTAAGAGCCTCCCTCTTAAGGTTACTCAGAAGCTCTACACAATCCCATGGGGCTGTGGAGCAGTGCAGGGCAGGGGGCTGCCAGCCTAGGCTTTACAAATCATCCTCAGTGATTTGGGTGGAGGCTCCCCTTTTTTTGTATGCCACAACACTTTCCAAAAAACTGACTCCCACTGTGTGTTGGCACCCTTACCTTTAAGCAAAACTACGCCAGGGAGAAAGCCAGCTATAATCAGTCCAAAGGTGAGAGACACATGCTCCTAACCTGTGCAGCAGCAGAGGGGCTGCAGCTTTGCCTACTTCCTGATGGAAAGTGGTTTTTATTATGGCATTTTATAAGGAATGAAACCTTGACCAGAAACAATTTGGTATTATCATCCAATTGCATAAAATAAGAATAAATGGATAGATTTAAACCTGCAAAGCTCAAAGGCACTTTATAAATATTTTCCCTCTATCATTATCTCCACTGTGATACAACACTGCATGCTGATTTGCAATAAAGGTTACATCTTATTTCAAAAACAACTAGGGTAACTGCGGATAAAAATAGAGTTCATATATAAAATAGGTCACAGTCTACAAAGGAGGCCCAGCCTGTTACATGGGTAAGGAAATATCCTTTCCCCGTGTTAAGTACCGGGTAGTATTTAGTAATTGTTCCAGACACCATGCTAAACGCAGTTAAGCAGAAATGACCTTATTCTCTGGTTCGAAGCTGGTACTTCCCACATGAACAAAATTGATACAGAGGCCTCAGAGATGACTTACCAAGAAAGAAAAACATGCCAATGCTTACAACATAAACATATTTTGGCATTTATGAGTAGTGAGTTGAGTTTGGTCATTGAAATCGAAAAAGAAATTGCTTCTTCATCATTGAGGAAAATTTCTTATAAAAATAAAGATTTTATTTATTCATTTTTAGAGAGTGGAGAAGGGAAGGAGGAAGAGAGTGAGAGAAACATTGATGTATAAGAGATATATCAATCAGTTGCCTCTCACTCGTGCCCCAACCAGAGACCAGACCCACAACCCAGGCATGTGCCCTGACTGAGAATCAAACCAGAGACCTATCACTTTGTGGGCTGATGCTCAACCAACTGAGCCAAGCCAGGCAGGACAAGGAAATTTTCTCGATAAAGATAAAATTCTGACTACTGGGAAAAAATGTGTAAGTGCTGAGCAGTTAGTACAAAACAGAGAAAATGGAGTTACCCTGGTGGTTAGTAAGGTGTATAATACATGGTAAGCACTCAGTAAAGGCTTGTGGAAGAAATAAAAGTTGCATTCTAGGAAAGGGAGTGGGGTTCATAAATTTGAAGAATAATGAGACACAGGCAGGAAATTCAGATGCAGAGAAAGGCTTGGGCTACAAGAGTTAAAGTCCTAGGAAATTCAACTAACTAAATATATATATGATTGGTCATTTGATAAATAAACTAGAGCTTAGCCTCAAAAATATCCAGCTGCTTCAAGGTTCCCAGACACTGAAAAAGGGGGTCTAAATGCTGAAGACAGCCTTGGCGCTGGGCTGGGCTGAGCAAAGGGGACCCTCTGCCAACATCACATTGCTGAAGAGGAGATCGCTTTGAAGTAATAACTCACTCCTACCACCTTACAAAACAGAAAAAGCTCCAATCAGTCATCCCCATTACAAAGGGAATAAAAAATACTGAAAAATGGAAAAGGAGAAAAACAGGAACTCCTAACAATATCTCAGATAAGCTTCGGGGCCGACTGTGACACATGAACACTTAGCACTGAAGGAAGACAGGTCGGAGCACACAGACACAAAGGTCTCCCTCACTCCCCCCGGTCTCTCAGGCACCAGTGCCTCACAAATAATCACATGGGCATGTCCGCCTCTTAGCCCACTTTCAGTCAGAGTGGCGATTTCCAGATATCCTAGCCATTCATATACCCTTTGACTCTGGGAAAACTGGGGTCTCTTTTCCCTCCATTGGTAATACTAGGAAAATATTCTTTATCTAATTCTGAGGCTTTGTAGATAAAGCTTATAAAATACCAGTTTAAAATCCACAATCAAGATGTTCTAAAGCATGGGCATCAGAATTGTACCATTGCTCAGTATTTGAAATTTGTAGCCCTTCATTTCAATTATCAGCACAAATGTAGGCATGAGGGACCTGCAAACACACGTGTGCACACACACACACAGCAAAGGCTGAGCGCTGCTCGGAGCAGATGCTCCACTGGATGCTTCTCTGTGTCTCCCTTGTGAATGACCGCTGAGGAGCCTCTGACACTCCAGTGGACCAGGCCCCCACGCTGGTTTTATTTCACCACAGGGCTGGCTGAAGAAAGAGGAAGAGTAATAAATTCCATGGCTATTTCTTCCTCCTCCCTCCACCCTGTGACCCCCATGATCAGCATCTCAGAGACATTCCTGCCTTCGGACCCCTCCCTAACCATGGCTTAGTTTGGGCCCTACCTCAGATTTCATGATGAAATGCCCAGCCAAAGTAACCCAACTTTAGTTTCCTCATGAAAAGTAGATGAATTGCATTTCAGTCTTGGCTGTGTCAGGAACTCAGTGTTGTTATGGACACATGTTTTCTCTACACTAAGCTTTAGACAACTTCAGAGATAACTTTGGAGGTAGAATCAGGGAAATCCTGGGAAATTTGTCTGAGTCCTTGATGGCCCAAGACGGAAAGGGCCCTGGCCTTGAAGTAATGGGTTACATCTATGAAAAGGGTGGCTGGCAAGCCAAAGCCTGAAGCTAGGGGAAAAAATAAAGATGAAACATTCCCAGCATTATCCTTTTGCACAGGATCAACTAATGAAAGAACCTGGGCCCAGACCTCAGTGTGCCCACCCCTGTGTCCAGATCTGGCCCCTCAACCTTCCCATTCCTCCTCAGACCAAACCCAGCTGATCCCTCACCTCGAGGCCTGATCCACACCAGTGATTTGACCTGAGCCAGTTCTGCATCCCTTGGCAGCAAAGTTAACTTGAGTTCCTGGCATTCTGAAGTGGAACTTCTAGTTAACTTTCCCACTAGAGGCAACGTTGCACAGGGCACATTCCGTAGGTGGCATCGTGAGTGCAGTGCAAGAATTGAGATGCATTATGGGTCCTATAGAGCTTTATGGACTACTTGTATGGAAAATGTCATCTGAGTACCAAAATATCTGCTTAAAATAAATTTCTGGAATAAAATCTTCCCAAAGTTTGGAAATACTTATGTAATTTAACAGCTCACAAACTTCTTTTAAAAACAAAAAGTATCTTCACACCCCACCACTAGGCTACATAAAAATAGCCCCCAAAGAAGTTTGCTGAGACCTCAAACCTCTATCAGTGGTTGAAAAAAATGCTTTTTTTCACAGTAGTTCTCTGTCCAGTGTACAAAGTGTATAAGAGCAGAATGTGAAAAAAATCTTCCTATAAAGGGCTAGTATCATACTCCTCTCAAGCTGAGATAAACACCTTAGTGAGATTCAGACAGCCTCTAATTCTTCAATCTCTGCGTACTAAAGTGAACAGCAAAGTATATATTACTAAACTAATTTTTATCAATAGAGTTAGAATACCATAATAAAGCTTCAAGAAATGACTATAACTCTTGTTGTACTAGAATTTAGTTGTGCAACATGTAATTCCAAAAAGGATCACTGAGGCATGGTAAAATGCTTATTTTACAAATTTTTAACATACTAGTACTAAATGTGACCCATATAAACACTGCCACTGTGATGAGAAGTTAGGATCAACAAAGGAGTAGAAAACCTGTATTCCTCTGTCCTAGGGTGAGTGCAGTAGCAACAGACACCAAAGAATCATAAATCTTACCTTAGCTTGTTAAACAAAACCAGGGCCCTGCCTTCTGAAGTCACCTTAGTGCCTTCTCATATACTTTCTTCCAGTACATGATCCTCCTTAGAGAGTGAGACTTGGGAGCATGCATTTGGAAATGTGCTGCCTGTTTCATCTTCTGAATCCCTTGTGACTGGGAACCATGCAAGTGCCTGAGCGGATTCATCAGTTGAACCAAAGCAGCTCAAGTTTCAGTGCCCAGTGATCTGACTCTGAGGATGGATGGCAGTAATACTTCATGCTTGGTGTGATGCGGCCAGCCATGTGCAGGTTGTAGCTATTAGAAAAGTCAGAGCATGACTGCTCAAGGGCAGTCACCCGGCAAGGTCACAATATTCCAACATGCTTTCCAGGCATGGCACCTGCTCCCTGTCATTCTTCGGGAGTCTAAACAGCACAACTTGCTTGGGAACTACCACAGACTGGTACTGGGAATAAGCCAGGAACTGCATCAAGAAGAATACTAGTGTGTGTGCACTACACACGCAGAGAATCACACCCTTCAAAAGAAAACAAGTCTTGGTTTTCTTACATTTTAATAGTCTGGTTTTTAAAAGTATTTATAATTATCAATATCACATAAGCCATAACAGCATAGGCCAGGCTATTTTCTATGCAGTCTTTATATTTCTAAGAACCACTAAACTCACTATACCTCCTGTGTTCTAAGGGTACTAAAAAACACTAAATTTTTTCACAAAGAAAATATTTAAAATACCACTGACTACAGTCAATTCCAAAATACTATTTCAAAACAATACCATCACTATTTTGCTTATAGTGGAGGGTGTAGCTAGTTAACAGCCTCTAAAACATACCCCAAGGCACCACACTCAAGTGGAAAGTATGACAAAAACATAGGCTGGCCAGTTAAGCTGGTATTTAAATGCAGCGCTAAAAATGCATTTCACACCCAACTTCATCAATCACCAACCAATCTTACTTTGCATCTTGGCTACCAAAAGAAAATGGGATTTGTCTCCCTGAAGAAATATGTCACTGCTTTGCTTGAATTATTAAGCTTTACTACTACAGAGAGAAACAGTTGGGGAGCGGGAGGGAGAAAAGAAAAAAAAAGGCCACAGAAATAAAATTAGACCCAGGTTGCCATCTACAGACTAACGCCAGCACTGCTCACGCACACAGCATCGTGTATGGGGACATCAGTAGACAACGTAAAGAGAAGGGCAAAATGCACAACTACAAGCTGAATTATAAAACAATTAAGGGAGCCTACGAAAAATTTAAAAAGCCTCTTTTTTTCTAATAAACTTGAGAACAATATATAGGTAAAGAATACTGGGTCAAAATTTTGCACATTTTAACATATGCTATGAAATAATCATATTCATCCTAAGTCTAAAATTTAACACATTGAAATAAAACTGAATAGGCTACTTAGATCCACATTAGAAACATTTTAAGCAGGACAAACTATTTCATCTCTAAAATCAAATTCTTGCATTTTAGTTCAATATTTGTATACACAGTGAAATGATTAGCACAATAAATCTAGTTAAAATTTGTCCCCACACATAATTACAAAAAAATTTTCTTGTGATGAGAACTTTTAAGGTCTACTCTCTCAGCAAATTTTAACTATGCAATGCAGTATTAAATTCTTGTGTTTTTTTCTCATTTTCTTGATTCACCACATCCCTTCCTTTTCATTTTGCTTCCAATTATTATTGTTTTTTCCTTTCCAGAGAATAAGAGACTCTTGAAACATGAATACCCAAAAGTACACACTTGGCTCTAGTTACTAAAATAATTGACATTAAAGCAAAAATAAGCTACAATAATAAGTGAATATGAAGGTTGAATTAGGAATTAAAAAAGGGAGAGAGATATACCTTTGATATTATAACCTGGAAAGTTTGTACAGCCAAAGACTCCCTGGAGGGAGATTTGATAAGGAGAAATAGCTCAGTTTTCAAAAGTAAGGATTTAAGCTAATATACTTAACTCATGAAATAATGTTTTAATCTAGTGAACTGCACAAAATTTTTTTTTATTTTCCCTGGAAAAGAATTTTTGGAAGCCAAGATTAATTTCCTAGGTCATATGTTCTCTTTATCAAGATAAAAAATACCAAATGCTTCATCTAAACTGTTACATGTGCTTCTGGATCAGTATTATAAGCTTCTTACTGGAAAAAAGATTTTAGAAAAGAATGGCAGTGTGAGAGATTCACTTGGTCTCTCCCCTTGAAGTTTCAATAACTTGAACAGCTACAATTCGACAAAGGATTCCCTGCTCAACACACAAAATACACCTGAGAGATCCATGCATTGAAACATCTAAAGGCAGGCAAGTGGGAACAAACCAAGGAGGCACACAGGGAGAAAAGCTGAAATGAGCCACCCATGGATGCAACCCTGCAGCTGGGAGCTCATGGCAGGGCTCAGCCTGGAGAGGGGAGGAATCAGGTTGTGGCTGGCACAGGCTGTAGGGACAGGGGAGGAATTAGGCCGTGGCTGGCTGTAGGGACAGCCAGGAGGAGCAAAGAGATTTAGTGAGCATTCCTGCAGGAGTGGGCAGTATGAGCTGTGGCTGAGCCCACTGACCTGGGCAGAGGCAAAGCACAGAGATATGGCTTTGGTTGTCTGATGGTCAGCATTCCAGGCAGAAAAGCAAAGCCGTGAAGCGTAGTTGTCCCTTAACCTCCCAGAGCTCATCTCTCTTCACCCTTGGTGTCAGGTTGCAGACAATATTATCTGCAAACCCAAGAACTGATACTACAGAATCACTCTGTGACTAATCCCAGGCTCAAGTGGAGGTGCAGGGGCAATACCACAGAAGCCCACTGGTCGTCAGTTCTGGGAGGGCAAAGTGATAGAAGATGTAGCTGGGTTCCCACAGCTCACCCCACCCCACACATCACAGCTAAACTGCCTGCGGTGTCTATGGGGGACAGTACTAGGATTTCATGGATTTGGAGCCACATCATCTACCACATTTCCCCATAGGGTTGGTCCCCTGAGACCAGGATGACCAATCACAGGGGAGGCAACCACCTTTCCAGGGAGCACAGGCCATCTTCCACCACCCTACAGAGATCTGAAAAGCCAGAAAAGTGCAAGAGAGCTAGAAAACAAAAACAACAACAAAAACACTTGTGATTAAGTGCCACCTACTGGAAAAAAAACAGAAAGATGACTTATCAATCTACTAGATAAATGCTACTCATTAATACATAGATGCCTAGATAGAAAAGGAATCCATCAAATAACATGAAAACCAAGGTAATGAGGCAGCTCAGAAAGAAAATTTAAAAATCTCCAGAAAATAAACTTAAACACATGGGAAAACGTGGCTTAAATAATAGAGAATTTGAGATTGCAATTCTGAAAAAACTCAACAAGATGGAAAAAAAAAAAAAAAACCCCGCAAGCAGGGAATTTAATGAGCTCAGAGAACAAATCAATTAACAAAACAAGTGCATTACTAAAGAGACTGAAACTTTGAAAAAGAACCAAATAGAAATTTTGGAGCTGAAGAAACTCAGTAAAAGAGATCAAGAATAAACTAGCAAGCACAGAAAATACAGCTGACCAGATGGAGTGAAGATTTTGTGATATCTAAGATAGAAATCCAGAAATGATGCAGAGGGGAGAAGAGAGAGACCAGAGTATAAACAAAATGAAAGAACTCTACAAGAACTATCTGCTTTCATCAGAAAGAGCAATATAAGAATAATAGTCACGCCAGAAGAAGAAGAGAGGGCAAAAGAACACATAGCCTAGTCAAACAAATAGTTCATGAGACCTTTCAAATCCTATGGAAAGAATTAGAGCCTCGAGTCCAAAAAGCAAACAGAATACCTAATTACCTCAATCCAAAAAGGCCTTCTCCAAGGCACATTGTATTAAAATTGTCAAAAATTAATGACAAAAAAAGAATTCTCAAGGCAGCCAGGAAAAAGAAGTAACCTAAAAAGGAAAGCCCATTAGGTCACCATCAAACTTCTCAGCAAAAACACTACAAGGTAGAAGAGACTAGAACCAAATATTCAAACCACTAAAAGAGAAAAATTATCAGCCAAGAATAATATAACCAGCAAAAATATCCTTTAGATATAAAGGGGAAATAAAAACTTTTCCAAATATACAGAGCTGAGGGAATTTATCACCAGAAGGCCTCCATTGCAGGAAATACTCAAGGGGGTTATTCTATCTGAAACAAAGATCAAATGTCACAAAACTATGAGTGAGATCACCAACAAAGTCACAGCATAAACAGGGATAATTTGTGACAATATAAACATAAAAGGGGAGAGAGTAAAGGTCTGAATTTGCAGAGGATGGGTATCAAATTCATTCAAAATAAAAAGGACTACAGTATATGTGAAACGTTCTTTTTCATCAACTAATGGTAACCACACACAAAAAAAACAAAACTGAGACATGTAACTTAAAAAAGGAGGAAAAAAGTATGGAATGCCACCAAACAAAAACAACAGACAGAAACACAAAGGAAAAGAACCAATGGAGGCACAGAGCTACCAGAAAACAAAAGCTAAAATGGCTATAGAAAATCCTCATACATCAATAATCACTCTAAATGTAAATAGACTGAATTCACCAATAAAAAAGCACAGACTAACAGATTGGATCAAAAAAAAAAAAAACCCCAAACCCAACAACATGGGGCCTTCAGGTGACACATCTAAGCTGCAAAGACAAACTCTACATGAAAGGGTGGAAAACAATTCTCCAAGCTAACAGCATCCACAGAAAAGCAGTGTACCCATGCTTACATATGACAAAATAGATCTCAAGATAACAAAAATAACAAGAAACAAAGATGAAAATTTTATAATGGTAAAGACATCAAAAAGACGTAACACTGAAAAATTGGGACAACTCTAATAACATAATCAATAAAATATAATTTAAAAAAGACATAACACTTCTCAATATATATGCATCCAATCAGGAAGTACCAAAATATATAAGCAACTGCCACAGAACTAAAGGGAGAAACTGACAAAATTATAATCATAGTAGGAGACCTAAATACTCCATTGACAGTTTTAGATAGATCATCCAAACAGAAAATCAATAAAGAAAAATTGGCCTTAAATGACACAGTAGACTAAATGGACATAATTGACATTTACAGAGCATTTTATTCCATAACATCAGAGTATACCTTCTTCTCCAGTGAACATGGAACATTTTCATGGACAGACCATATGTGGGGTCACAAAACTAGCCTCAAGAAATTTAATATGGTTGAAATCACACCAAGCATATTCTCTGAGCACAATGCTTTGAAATTACATATCAACTGCAAAAAGGAAGAAAACCCACACATATGTACAGCTTTAATCACATACTACTAAAAAATTACTGAATCAAAGAAGAAATAAAGGGTGAGGTCAAAAGATATACATGAGTATAGATTAATGAGAATGACAATATGACATATCAAAACTTCTGGGATGCAGCGAAAGCAGTAATAAGAGTAAAGTTTATATCATTACAGGCCTATCTCAAGAAACAAGAGAAATCTCCAGTAAACAGCCTAGCATTACATCTTAAAGAACTAGAAAAAGAAGAACAAAAGTAGCCCAAAATTAGTAAAAGAAAGAAAATAATAAAAATTAGAGTAAAACTGAATGAAATAGAGGACAAAAAGATGTTACAAAAATTAATATAATGATGAGTTGATTCTTTTAAGAGATTAATAAAATTGACAAACCCCTGGCTAGACTCACTAAAAAAGAAAGAGAAAGTACTCACATAAACATAATCAGAGATGAAAAAGAAGTTACCATAGATATCACAGGTATACAAAAAATCATACTAGAATATTATGAAAGACAAATTCAATAACCTGGAAGAAATGGATAAGTTCCTAGAAATATACAACCTTCCTAAACTGAATGATGAATAATTAGGAAATCTAAATAGACTGCTCAACAGCGAGGAAATTGAAGCAACTATCAAAAACTACCCCAAAAATAAAAGTCCAGGACCAGATGGCTTCACTAGTGAATTCTACCAAACATTCAAAGATTTGACACCTATCCTTCTCAACCTCTTCAAAAAAATTGAATGAATACATTCAATTCTCTGATGAATACAGATGCAAAAATCCCAAACAAAATACAAGCAAGTCAAATACAACAACATATTTAAAAAAATAATACATCACGATCAAGTGGGGTTCATTCTGGGGGCACAAGGGTGGTTCAACATAAGTTGATCAATGTAATATAGCATATTGACAAAACCAAGGATAAAACACATATCATCAATAGATACAGAAAAAAGCATTTGATAAGGTACAACAACCACATACAATTTAAAAACACAACAAAATGGGTATAGAAGGAAAGTACCTTAATAAAGGCTACATATCACAAACCCTCAGCTAGTATCATACTCAGCGGTGGAAAACTGAAAGCTTTTCCTCCAAAATCAGGAACAAAACAAGAATGTCCACTCTTATCACTCTTATTCAACATAGTTCTGGGAGTCCTAGTTGGAGCAATTGGGCAAAAGAAAGAAATAAAAGGTATACAAATTGGGAATGAAGAAGTAAAAGTGTCATTTTTTACAGATGACATGCTTCTATATAGAGAAAACCTTAAAGATGCCACCAAAATCTATTAGAAACAATAAATAAACACAATAAAATTTCAGGATACAAAATCAATGTGCAAAAATCCACTGCATTCCTATACACTAACAATGAAATTTCAGAAAAAGAAATTAAAAACAAACAATTTTTGCAACCAAAATAACAGACTGGCAAGGAATAAACTTAACAAAGGATGTAAACAATCTATATACTGAAAACTACAAAGCATTATTAAAAGACATTGAAAAAGACACAATGAAATGGAAAAATATTCTGTGTTCATGGATTAGAAGAATCAACATAGCTAAAATGGCCACATTACCCTAAGCCATATACAGATTTAATGCAATCCCCATCAAAATACCAACGTCATTTTTTAAACAAATAGAACCAATAAGTTATGACATTCTTATGGAACCACAGAAAACCCCAAATAGCCAAAGCAATCCTGAGAAAAAACAAGCCAGAGGTATCACAATACCTGACTTCAAATTATACTACAGATCAATGAAAACAGTATGATATTGGCAGAAAAATAGACACACAGACCAATGGAACAGAATTGAGAGCCCAGAAATAAAACCACATGTATATGGGCAAATAATTTTTGAGGAGCCAAAACACTCAATGGAGAAAAGAAAGTTTTTTCAATAAATAATCCTGGGAAAATTGAAAGCCACATGCAAAAGAATGAAACTACATTATATTTAGTCCCTATGTACAAAAACTAATTCAAAATGGATCAAAAATCTAGACATAAGATCTAAAACAATAAATTATTGGGTTGGCCAAAAAATTTGTTAAATTTTTTTCTGTGCAATGGCTCTGGTGGTGTTTAGCTGTCTTCAACTTCATTTGAAACAATTTTGTTACATTATATTGTGACAACTATCATATCGCATATATTTTAAAAAGCTTATCAAAATTGGTGAATTTTTGTGCAGCCCTTTTAATATTGAAATGGAAGAAGATGTGCTTTATTATTTCAAGAAAGGTGAAAACACAACTGAAATGCAATAAAAGATTTGTGCAGCTTATGGAGAAGGTGCTGTGACTGATCAAATGGGTCAAAAGTGGTTTGTGAAATATCTTGGTACCATTGACATTTTGGCCAAATAATTCTTTGCTGTGGGGCTGTCTTATACATTGGAGGATGTTTATCAGCATCTCTGGCCTCTACCCACTAGAAACTAATAGCAAGAGCCAACATACTCAAAATATCCAAATCAATAAAGTTATGGGTAAAAATGAAAAATATGTCTTTATTTTATGGGGAAAAACCACATAGACTTTTTAGCCAACCCAATACATAGAAGACACACGTACTAAGATTTTATGAATTTTGCCCCAAAGGCACAGGAAGTAATAGGCAAAAATAAATGAATGAGACAATATCAAACTAAAAAAGCTTCTACACAGCAAAAACAACAGCCAACAAAACAAAAATACAACCAAGTAAATGACAGATAGCTCTGACTAGGGGTTAATATCTAAAATATGTAAGGAACTCATACAGCTCAACACCAAACAAACAGTCCAGTTAAAATATGAGCAGAGGACCTAAACAGACACTTCTCCAAAGAAGACACACAAATGGCCAACATATATATAAAAATATGCTCAACTTCACTACTTATTAGGAACATAAAAATCAAAACTACAATGTGATACCACTTCACACCTTTTAGAATGGCTATTATCAACAAAACAAATAATAACAAGTGTTGGAGAGGTTGTGGAGAAAAAAGAACCCTCATTCACTGCTGGTGGGATGTAAGCTGGTACATCCACTATGGAAAACAGTATGGACGTTCGTCAAAAAATTAAAATAGAATTACCATATGGCCCAGCAATCCCTCTTCTAGGTATCTACCAAAAAAACTTGAACACTTATTTGCAAAGATATAGGCACCCCTATGTTCACTGAAGGGTTATTCACAGTTGCCAAGACATGGAAATAACTAAAGTATCTTTTGATAGATGATTGGATAGAGATGAGGTGGCACATATGTACTATGGAATACTACTCAGCCATAAGAAAAAATGAAATACTTCCATTTGCAACAACGTAGATGAGCCCTGAGAATATTATGCTGAGTGAAATAAGTCAGTCAGAAAAAGCTAAGAACCATAAGATTTCATTCATAAGTGGGACATAAAACTGAAACTCATAGACAGAGACAGCAGTATGGTTGTTCCCAGAGGGGATGAGAATAAAGGAATACTAAAGGGTGAAGGGGGCCACATATATGGTGATGAAAGATGATCTGACTCTGGGTGGTGGCACACAATGCAATACACAGATCATCTATCACAGAAATCTACACTTGAAACCTATGTGACCTTATTAACCATTGTCATCCCAATACGTTTAATAAAACATGCAGTCCCCCCAACCTTCATTTGAATGACATCAGCAGTTGTCCTATGTAACCATGAGATACAGCACTTGAAAACCCATCATTTGCACTTGATAAAACTACATTGGAAAATATACATTTAAAATGGTCAATTACCTAAAACAACTGCAGAATTCTCTAAAAACAGGAAAAAAATAGCTGAGGGCTTCTAGCCTTTCTTAGCACTTTTAACATATGACTTGCTTCAATAACATTGAAGCAATAATATTTTTGTTATTTTCATCCCCCAAAATACAATTTTTGTTGAAAACTGAATTTCCACAAAAGCAAAAATACTGATAATTCAACTTTTGAATAAAGGTTACTTTCTTGTGAAAGAGGGAAATACTGATATAGCCTCTTGTGTTCCCAAGCTTCTACATCTGACAAGATGATGGTTTTCTTTCTTCTGAGAGACAACCACTAAATCTAAAGACCTTTAAAAATATACGGGAAATAGAAGTTAGGATTTTCATAAACTAATAAGAGCCTAACAGAAGATAAGCAAGTAATTTTTATTTTTTTAAAAAGCCTTTAATAAAAACTAATTCATGAAGAGTTTAAAATGGGTCCTGTTTCTTAGTGAGTGTTAAAGTATTAGACTTCTCTATTTTGTAACTTTATTCATTCCTCAACATTTATTAAGTGTCTTATATCTGTCACATCTGTGCAAGTTGTTGGGGGTTAAAAAAAAATAGTAAGACAAAGCCCATAGCCTTGGGAGCTTCACAATGTAGTATGTATTGATTAAACTAAACATTTTAATGCTCAAGGCATAGCATGTTCTTACAGGCTAGCTTTTCTCATTTGGTGTCTGCCATACAGCAAGCATGCAATAAACATTTGTTCACTGGATTTCGCCCTGGCCTCCTGTTTCATGGTCACTGAAAAGGATTTCACTTAAAGATAAGCAAAACTTTACAGATAAATCTTAATGTGAACCCACATTTTGCAGCTGGCTAATGGGGCCCAAAAATGGTAAGT
This sequence comes from Anoura caudifer, assembly GCA_004027475.1. Lineage (NCBI taxonomy): Eukaryota > Metazoa > Chordata > Mammalia > Chiroptera > Phyllostomidae > Anoura > Anoura caudifer. The sequence continues at coordinate 68,528 of PVKU01003819.1, read as the reverse complement.
AACTTGCACAGGGTCAATAGCAGAACTAGGGCAAGAATCTAGACCTCTCAACTTCCAGCTAATCTCCATCGCTTCAGTCTTTGAAGACTTAAAACTCCCTCTATTCTTTTGTTCTCTGTGTAATTAGCTCATTCATTTAGCCTGTTCTTTTAACTTAGTCTCAACACATTTTTCTTCCATCTCTTCACCCATCTGTGCAGCATCCTCTAAACCCACACATGAATTCATGCTGTCTCTTCAGGTGTGAAGCCCACACCTTAGCTATAGTTCCAATGTGAATCTTCATATAGACTCTGAAATGACCTGAAGCTGCCAGGCAAGAAAATGGAGCTCTGGCCATCAATCTGAAACCTCACCCCATCCACCTTCTTCCTAGGTGCCCCAGGATGTCCTTCTGTGTGGGGCGTGAGCAGGTCCCAGGAGGAAGGAGGAGCAGTGACTGCACTGGGCTGCCCCAGCCAGTCCTCCATGCCTGGAGCATCACTCCTGCCATGTGCTCGCCTCACCAAGAACCCACATGGAATGCAACCCAAAAGAGCCTATCTTCACAAAAAAAACTAACAGGAAAATTCACAATCCTAATGGCATATATCCTTAGCTCATCACACATTTCTACTGAAACCCACTAATTCAATTCTTTAAAAACTATTTTAGACCAGCTTTCACCTGGCAACACAAGATAAATAACTAATTTTGGTACATACTGTTTATTGGTAAAGTTTTGTGTACATGTAGTATTCTCTTGGGTATCAGCAAAACTAGTAAAACATTTTTTTTGGAAAGTGATGTGTGACTAAAAGGTAATTTATAATGAATACACACAAGGGCTGTAGACACACAAATAAGAGAGATCAACGTCAGTAGCAGCTGGTAAAAATGTTAATCAAGCAATTTCAGTAGAAGCACAGAATGGTAAAATTTATCTTGTTTTATGAGACCACCACTAAAAATATTTTACCTCAAAATATGTGTCTTTGTAGCATAACCTCTAATTATAAATAGAAATTAATCGTGAAAAACAGCACTTCTCATACACACACAGTCTTCTGTGAAAACTCTCATGTATGACAATTAGGAGCATCCTCTGTGTGCCCAGGGAAAAAATGGACCTACTTAAGCATTAAAAATGTATCACAGCCTTAAGAGACTAATAAGCAATAATGATGATATAATCATAACAACAAACTTACCACTGCTTGGAATTGTTTGTGGTGAATTCTTTAACTTCAGATTTTGTTTCCCTTTTGTGGGCTTTTCTAGATTCACATCTTTTTTTTTCCCTTTCCTCTTTGGGGGCTGAGGAGATGAGTTGTCGCTGGATCCTACCGTTGACTTAGATTGGCGATCATTTCCCTGAGTGGCATAAGATTAGACCCTTATTATTGGCTGATTGAACTCCCAAAGTGATTCCTAGTCAAATACAAGTCATTACCTAGGCATTTGATAAAGAGGGCAGGGGCCAAAGGTAGGTGTATTGTGCTGGTTCTGCTTCTGTTCATTTTAATACTCATGATTAACTTCCTAATGGCAGAGGAAGGGGGAAGAGGAGGAGGAGGAAGCGGAAGGAGAAAGAAGGAAAAGGAAAGAAGAAAGAAGGAGGAGGAGCAGGAGAAGAAGAATTATTATTGTTGTTGAGTAGTTAATATTACCAGGTACTCTGTAAAATTATCTCACTCAACCTTCATATCCCTGTGAGAGAGGTACTATTATCACCCCATTGTAAGGAAGAAAGGAGGCTTAGAAATCAAGCCTTGTCCAAAGTCACACAGCCTGCAAAAAGCAGAGCAGGTCCTCTGCCTTATTCATTCCCTCCCTCCTGTGCTTTCTGAAGAATCAGCATCTATATTTCATGAGGAATAGTGCAGCTCTCAGTGTGATTAGTTAATCAAGAAATACCTTCCTAACTAGTTATTACTGTAAATGAATAGGTATCATCATTTGAACAGACATACACTGTGCTTGTAAATCTCCAATATTTACTCATCTGTGGGTGACTGCAATAGTCTCTGTGAATTACAAATGCAGAGCAACAAATACCCTAACAGTTCAAGACCACATGTCCACATTCCTGCAAGGCAGCCATCGATGATCACACCTTTGGTGGTTGCCTCTAGTTCCCACACGCCACTTAAAAAATGGACCTTGCATCTGCAAAGTGGGCTCCTCAGCAGGAAGATGAGGTTAACTTTCAGCGGCTTCTGTCACTGGCCCAAGTATGGCTCCTGAGGAGCCACATAATAGCCACTACAGTGGTGGCTACTGTAAGTGCTAGAGAACAGCTGTGCTGACTTCAGCTACTGCTTGGCCATGCTACAGACCCTCCCTCTGAATAAGAGGGCCTTGGCTCTCAGATGCTCAGGTGCTACACGTACCAGCGTAATGTGTGAAGCTACAGGTAATGGAAAAAATACAAGTTTTAGAAACTGGCTCAGAGCCACCTCTCTGCCACTAACCACCTATAGGAACTTGGGCTAACCCCTGCCTTGTTTGAGCCTGTCTCCTCACCAGTTAAGTGGGGCTAATGTACCTGCCTCTACGTCTATAATGAGAATGAAATGGTAATGTGTATAAAGTAACTGGGAGAGTGCCTGATGTACAGTATTTATTCAATGAGTATCAGAGTGCTTTCTCTAAGAGCAAAGAGATAATATCTATTTCTTAAAATCATATCAAACATACCATATTGAGTGTAATCTTTATGCAACATTTGTACTATACTAGTATCTGAAAATAAATGTAGTAATATTAAATAAACAAATCTGCCTAGAAACCTATCATAACTGCTCACTTTAAACATTTATATATTCAGTCATTCAGAAGCACTTACATTGTTTTAGCTATCACCCAATTAAGAATAGCAAAATTCACAGCCTTATAAATGAAGTTATTCATGCTATTTTGTCATAGTCTACAAAAAATGAATTATGCATAGATTTATTAACAGTATGAAAACATGTCCGAATCTGTAACACTTTTTGCATAATTTAATTTTCTATTCCAACTGCAATTTAAATATACAGTTCTCGTTTATTTATTGCATTAACTGCTACCACAGTTGGGTTTTTTCTTTCCTTTCCTTCACTGAATCTTTCTTACAAAGCCATAAACTTCCTGGCAGAAGAAATAGACAATATGATTATTGTGGAGACTCAAAAACTATCAGCCAGCTCTTAGATTCCAGTCTATTTTCAACCAAGTCTATTCATCCCAAGATTTTAAGACTTTAAAAGCCTTGAATGAAAGGAGTAACCATTCTATCAAGACTATTGGAATGTTCAGAGATGCTATGGAACTTTTAAGGACTAAAATGGAACCTCATGAATGAGAAACTTTGGATCTTGGCACAATAGTTTTTACAGCTCTCTGGGAAAAGTCCTAATCACAAAAGGGGTATAACAAGGGAGAAGCGGAAGCCCCGTCCTGGAATGGAATGCCTGGGGATTTATATAACTTAAAAAACTCTCTTGTTGAATATTCAGGAAGTCCTGATTTACTGTATTTCTGGTAGTGACACTCGAAAGGGTGATTGTGGAGCATCAAGAAAGACTATTTGATCCCAGTAACTGCATACAGCATGGTGTTAGTTACTCATGCATTCAATTTCTGATTGATGACTAGGCACTTTGTAAGAACTAAAACTGAGAGCAAGGGGAGAATTGTTTTCTAATCAGAAGACTGGAAATAATTTAAATGCTTATCCTTTTTTAAAAAGTGTTGATTCATCAAAGTGTTAATATAAAAGAAATATATAAGAAATTATATACAAATATATAAATTACACATTTATATATTTATGTGTGTATATGTATATATACATATGTGTTTGTGTGTGTGTGTGTGTATAGAGGGGGGAGAGAGAGGGAGAGAGAGAGAAGGACAAAGGAATGAAGAGGGAGATATTCCTTTCTTTTTGCAGACTTCCACATGTTACTAATAACTTGGACACATAGATAGTCGTTGCTACTTGGGACCACAGTGAATAAGGGAGTTTGTCATCTCATACAGCTATGCAACTTGATAAAACAATATTATTGAGTACCCCTTACATGCTAAATACCCACTAATACAAATATTTACCAAATTTATGTGCTAAATACTATTAACAGAAATATTTAACAAACTCATAGGCAGTTTTCATTACCTTACTTTACAGATAAAGGAATTCACTTTCTCAAGATGATGCAGGTCTGATTTTTCTGCTACACTGGAGCTACCTGCTGCCATGACACTACAAAAAGCTATTACATAGTATGGTTCCCTAAAAAAAGCCATTGGGAAGTGACAAAGTACTGCTTTATCTAGAAATGGAAGGAACCAAGAAGCAGCCCAATTTTACAGCATGCGCTGTGCAAGAACCAGACCCCAGTGATACTTAAGCCACTGTCCTGCCTTCTGCCTCACACACATCCCAGCTTGCCTGATAGGAGCAGCTAACCTCTAGCTCAAACAAACAACTAAAAAGAGCCCTTCAATCAGCCCCTCACCTCACTGAAATTGGGATTTTTAAATAGTTCCTAAGACAATTTCCAAAAAGATCCAATCAACTCAGGCTCCTTTCATTACTACAGAAACCTGTTTCTACTCCCCATGACAACATGCCATAAAGCATCAAGTTTAAAATAATTCTGTGAGGGTTTTGCCCGATGGAGCAGCACTCACCAGGTGTGTCTCTGGGGTACCCCTGAAAGGGAGAGCTGAAGAGCAGGAACTAGACATGACTCAGGCTGCTGTTTCTCTCACTTGCGCGCGTCGGGAGAGCGAGCGTGAGAAGCCCTTTCATGCACACTGGACTCAGTTTCTCCACCAGGTAAGTGGAAACTGAGGGGCATGCACCATTTTTTCTTGCTTCACTATGACTTTGTGATATGTGGATAATCATGTTGGTTTTTTTCCAAAACCTTAACAATTATAATATTTGAATTGATAAATTACTGCTCACAAGATATATCAGCCACATGGTAATAAGAACAAAAGACAATGTGACTTAGTCTTTGGCTTTAACTTTCAAATAGTTCTCTGATTTTGCAGCTTTCCCACCAGAGGGTTCTTTGATTCCACATCAGGTGACCTCACAGCTAGAGAATGGGTTTATTTCACTGACAGGTTTGTTTTTCAAACTATAAAACTTAAGACAATTCCCTTCTATCTTACTTTTGTTTTCAAGGTTAGAATCACAACTTAAAAATATTCAGAATTTGCTCATTTCTGTGACTTTCCCAGCACTTGGAACCTGTATCAGCATGGCTTCTAGTCTCATCCTCCTTTACACAAGGCATTCCCTGGCTGATCTGAAAGGTTCTGCCTGACCCCAAGGACCCTTCATTCCCCACACTTCCCGCCACAAGGGTGGGTGCTGACCAGTCGCAGTGCACCAGCAGGGATGCACCGTGCAGCCGATAGCAGCTTTCTCTCTCCTGAAGTTCTCTCAGGCTCTACCCACACTCCCCTCCATTATGCGACAGAGCAATTCCTAGAAAACTGTGTGGAAACATGAATTCCTAAAATCCAGCCCTGTGTCCTCTTTGATTTGCAGCATGAGTTCAGGAATGCTCCCCCTGCTGACTTGGCAGTGGTTCCCCAAGTTTTAAGCTAGTTTTCCCACAGTCCGGTTCACTCACCTCCCCAACTCAGTGCCAAGCAATGAATGATCTTAAAAACATATAACATTCTCCAGGGAACCAATGAATTAAAGGAAAGGAGTAAATTAACGCTTCTGATAAAAACTGAGTTTCTGACTCAGTCTCACAAAATTTTATACCAGTAGGTGCCCTGCCACATTTTATTTTACACATTGCACTTACACCATCTGAAAATATTTATATATGAGGTTGGTCCAGAAAGAGTCCAGCCATTGTTAATACAATGAGGACAGTCTGCACAACACAGATGTAACCTGGCATCCAAGGAGAGAGGACTGGAATGCACATGCATGAACAATGACAACTTCACTGTACTAGTCAGTGGGGGTGGTAGACGCTGTTGAAAGAGCATGTGTATCGTGTGGCCATGGTATTCAAGATTACTGAGCAAGTAGAGCAACAAATCTGCATCAAATATTGCATTAAGCTTGAACATTCCTCCATGGAAACTATTCAGATGATTCAGAAGGTCACAGCCATGGGCAACTGGTGATTGACAGCTTCATCATGACTATGTCCCACTCATGCATCATGTCCCCTGCAGTTTTTTGGCAAAACAAATCATGCAGGTGACTCAGCTCCCCACAATCTAGATTTGGCATCCTGCAACTTCTGGCTTTTCACAAAACTAAAATCACCCTTGAAAGGGAAGAGATTTCAGACTGTCAATGAGATTCATGAAAATATGATGCGGCAGCTGATGGCAACTGAGAGAACCGTGTGAGGTCCCAAGGTGCCTACTTTGAAGGGGACTAAGGTGTCATTGTCCTATGTACAATGTTTCTTGCATCTTCTTCAGTAAATATCTCTATTTTCCATATTATATCACTGGATACCTTCTGGACAGACCTGGTATTTGTTTGGAGGCTGACAGTCTGTCTACTCCATTCTTCCACCCTCTCCTCTGCCTGCTCCTCATAGGCACTTGAATGAAAGTTCCTTCAGGTCAGAAATCTTGTCTATGTGCGAGGTGTGTACAGTAGTTCCTGGCACTTAGTAAGTGCTCAATAAATATATCTTGAGTGGATGACTGAATGAGCAGATGAATGGATAGGCAAATATTCAGCATGTTTTGAGAGCATAGTGGAAAGAGAAACAAACTTTGCTATCATTTTATTTTTCTAAGTCAGGGCATGGAAATATAATTCTGAGTCTTTGCTTTCTGTGAGATGGACATGGTCTGTCAAAATAGTCACTTACTCAAAGAGACCTTTCCTGACATACCTATCTAAGTTCGTTCTCCCTGGATTGTCTCTCATATGGCTCTGTACTATTCATTCATTTTCACCACACTTAGTAATTATATTTGAATTTGTGGAATTGCTTAACCTTCGTCTCCCCCAGTAGGCCATAAACTAAGAGAAAGCAACATGTCTCTTTGCTTATCACTGTCTCCCTAGGGCTTAGTTCCAGGCCAGATACACGGAAAACTCAATCAATCATTATTAGATGATCCAGTATTCAGAACACAGATTATAAATTGCATGCGAGTGCTTCCTGCATATGGATTTTAAGCAGTAAATATATTATACATTTTAATAAAAAATATTTAGACATTCCAAATCACAGAACAGTAAGCACATAATTCCAAAGTTCATTAATTGTGAATGCAAAGAGTCAAGTCACGATCTTCATTCTAACATCAACTTTCCCTTTGACCTAGGGTCACTTATCAACCTCACTGAGTCTCTGTTTAATCATCACTCTTCCAGCTGCACTGTGAGAACTACTGGGCCTGTGTTTGCTTGGTACACAGAAGAGACTGCACTCCAAAGTTCTGAAGAAGAACTAGAGGACAAAATTTCCAAACCCAAACTCATGGGTTATTTAGCTTTACAGTGACTAACATACATTTTAGCTACTGGAATACCCTCTGTCTTCTTTCTCTATACTCATCATATTAGTTGCCTCAAACCTGGGTGCTCTGTGGCTCTCGCTGCACTCTCTCTCCAAGCTCCATGTACCCATCCTCTCACTCAATAGCATGACGATGCCTGCTCCCTGCCAGGCTGTGCTGAGTCCTAGAAAGGAACACTACAATGCCCTGTGTCTGCTCTTCAGCTATGACCATTATGTGGATGAACTTGCAAATCTACACCTAGTGTCTATATCAGGCCTCAGATTCCACCATTTATAATTGCTCTCTACTAGACTTCATGATGACGGTTCCAATTTACATGTTGGAAATTAAGCAGGTCATTATTTCCTCTGACTACCTTCTTCTTGTCCATAGTACTGCCATTTTCTCAGGCATCAAAGCTCAAAGACTTGCAGTTACCTTTGGCTCCAACCTCTCCACAAACCCCGTGTATCCAATTACCAAGCAAGTCTTTCATTTCTTCATGAGCAGTAATCACCTCCCGCTTCTTCTACCACCTACTCAGTCTAGACTCTCAACACTTTCTACCAAGACTATGGCTGATAATGGACATCTCATCTATGGCCTCTTACCATGTTGGCTCTTCCTCTGCATAAGAGATCTGACCTTCCTAGAATGGACTTGGATTCACATTCTAACCTCTCAGAAGCCCTCATGAGCTGCCCTCTACTCAAAAATAAAGACTAGACTCATCATTCTGACATTCCAAGTCATCTAAAACTGCCATCACCTACCATTTCTGGCACATCAGCTTCCACACACCATGATGGACCTTCTGTTCCAGTCAGCCTGAGAAACTTATTGTTCCCTGGGTTCAGAAGCGTAAGCTTCCTCCAGGCCAGTCATCTGGATGCAGTCCCTCCCCTGCCATTTGCTCACCATGAGCCTTTGGATGGGGCACTCCTACTGTCTGTGCTTCCTTTTCTCATTTTTAAATGCAGTAATAGCAGTACCTGCCTCGTGGGGTGATGATTAAGTAAATCATATCTGTAAAGACACTGTCATAGGGTTCACTAAATATCAGCCAGTATTATTGCTTCTCCAAGTGCTCATCACCTTTTCTCACACCGCCCCTTCTATCTGAAACCCCTCTGTCCTCATTGACCTGTGCCTGAATCTTAAACGGTCCTCAAAGGCATAGTTCAAATTCAACTTCCAACGTGTACTTTGACTAATGTACATTCATTCCTTCTGTCTCTCTCATGTTTACCAATCTCACCACAGATAAGCAGTTTAGCTTGTTAGTTACATTTTCAAGCCATCTTCTTTATTTCAATGAGATTATAAATTTCTGAGGTCAAGTGCTTTGTCACAAGTGGGATGAATCCCAGCAAATAAGTGGGTAATAAGTCTATTGTTTGTTATGCTGAATTCAGTACTTCTTCCTCACACAAAATTATTTTTCTTTTTACCAGGACTTTCACATGATATAACCAAAAGGATGGAAGAGATATCTAAATCATCACTAGGAGACAGAATTCATTGCCAAAGAGTCACTTATTTCACCAAACACCAGTATAAGAACTTTGCTCAGTTAATTCAGAGAGGAAAGTGTCAACTCCATCCTGATAACTACTCATCTGGAATTTCAAAAAATCATTTCTCAAGCTGGGTAGAGAGAGAAGCCACAGCTAGAGAAAAATCTGCCACAGCAATACGGCAGCATGACGTAAAACTCATCTCCATGAGGGAGTACACATGAAAAATACAAAGAAGTTAATAAATTACTTACAAAATACTTGTCATAGTTCCCACATAAATAGGTATTTAATAGATGTTTGCTGAATTAACAGATAAATGAATGGATGATAAATGGAAAAGATTCTGATGGGAAATAAATATTTGGAATGTTTCTCATTCTTTCAAAGAACTGTATTTGAGGATTACCATTTTCTTACAAAAACTTCTTTTTGAGTGTTTGTCAGAGACAGGAAACAGGACTGATGGACCACTAATGTGAACTGCACCAAGCATTTCTTCTAGTTTTAAGTATTATTGCCTAGATTTCAACTGTGACATAAACTGTATCAGGTCCATACATAAGGAAAATATACCTGTGTTAAAATCTATGTTTTTAAAATGTTAGCTTTCTTTTAAGACCTTACTTGTAACATTAATGTTCTTCTAGTGTTGTTTCACATAATTGCTTATATACCAGCTAAGTTTTATTTCTTCAAATTTAATTGAAACCCAAAGGACAGTCTCTCTGTATTGTATAGAAATAGAGAACATTAATGAGTAAACCATCTGATACTTACACTCCCTTTAGACTTTCTGGATCCTACAATAGGAGGCAGTGAAGAAGCTTTCTGACTGAGGAAACAAATTGCAATTTAGAAATATGAGTGTTATTTACAAATAATAAACAATGGAAGACAACTGCCATCCCAACTTGTCATCCCAACCTGGATGTCAACTGTTTACTGCTGTTAGTGTTTCAGCAAAAAGTACTATGCACTACCCCAGCTTCACAAAGACCACTGTAAAACTTCCAAACTCTATTCCAAAAGGTGTTCAGTGTTTTCCTGTATGCTACTGTAATTAATAGTTACAATAAACTTTTAGTACCAGCTTACACTATTTCATAGTACTTTAATTTAGTTGCCTAAATTTTCTACATGAATTTCAAATCATTTCTCAAGCTGAGTAATGATTTTGCCAAATTGAGTTTAAAATAATAAACTTCTCTCTTTTTTAATGTCTACTCTGTCTACCTCTGATAGAAGCTTAGACTGGTAATACACTCACATTTATATTCAGTGAGTTTCTAAGCCAGTCATTCTTGTCAAAAAATAAAAAACTTTTGTCAGCTATGGGAATGTTGTTTTGTAGATGGATGTCTATATTATCAGGAAACGACCTATTCTACAACCCAAATGAACCTTGCTATAAGTAAGAGGATAGATAAATGTAAATCACACTAACTTATCTGAGAAAGGCCACCATGAGTTACACTTTTCTCATTGCCATCAATTACATACGGGAGCTAACAGCAGACTCACCCAGTGTTGCTTGGCAGATTGTAAAAGGATTTGATTTCATGGATGGGTAAGGATGGTTAGCAATAAGTCTGCTGGTAAATAATTCTAAAGTGCTGGAAAAGCATGTGCTTCAAACAACACCCCTGAAATTTCATTTCATCGAATACTTACCCAGGAACAGCTGGCCTCTCCACTAGGCTTCACAAATGGAGAATTAATGGAAAACATATTGGTGATCTTCTGATCTATCTCTACAAGTATTTCATAGGTTCCCTGCAAATTATTGTGCAATAGCTCTCAATCTCCAATCATGGCAAAAATTAAAAAATGGATCAATGTATATCGTCCATGTTTTTCAGCCTCACTGATAAAGAAGATTATATATTGTTAACTTATACCAGTGGTCAGCAAAAGACTCAATGCCACTTCAAGGGGTAACTAAAATATGCAAAGTGAATGAGGATGAAAACTTACCCATAAGACCTTCTCATTGTTGACTTGTCAAAAAGTAATTCACTGTAAGGCAATTTCTTAAACTTATCTCTGCCAACAGCCACATAAAACTGTCCATTCTCCAACTCTTCCCCACTTTCAACAAGTTTTCCTTCTAAAGTATAAAGTCTGCCAAAATATGAATGCCAACAATTAAAATTTTAACAAGCATTGAAAGAACTGCTTAAAATTACAAAGTAAATAAAAAACATTCTGTTCTTAATTTGGCTCATCTGTTACTATCCTAATTATTGAGTTACAAATGTGTCAAAGTCATTCAATTCTGCTAAATGCCAATGTTAAAATGCAGAAACACTTGCTATCTAGCTGTGCAGTGTTTCATCCCAATAAACTTGACAATCTAACATGAGTATCCCCTGTGGCTGCCACATTAAGATTTTAGAGGGAAAGATTTAACTTGTACAGAATTTGGTGCTTTAAATAAAGCTCAGCTTCTGTTGAAGATTTTCCTATTTATATTTTGTAAGCACTTTTAAAATTTATTTTCTTAATTTATTTGTCAGATTGATATGCCTCTTAAAGCATATTCTGTATATGAGCAGCTGTCAGCCAATATATTACATCCAAACACACAAAACTGGATCAGAAAATATGAGGTGAAAGGTCAGGAGGTGAAAAAACCTATTGCCAGTATTAATGATGCAGAACTGCATAACATTCATGCTTCTTTCTTTCTTTTTTCCCCCTTACTTCCTTCATCTTCCCAGAATGGATTTCACAAGAACCAACCTTTACTGTAAAACTGCTGCTGTGAGCTACAATTAATACATTACTTATTAGAAAAACAGAATAATTTTCTAAACAATTTAAAGTGTCCAGAGAACTTTTTAAAGAGCAGAAAGAAAACAGACTATTAGAAAAACTACACAGAAAGACAATGCATATATTTGAAGGTTATAAACAAGAATTAGCAACTGGAAGGATTTCAAGATAACCATTAAAAAAATTCTCAGACTTCTTTATTACATATAAAGAGGTCAGTGACATTAGCAAATTAAAAAAAAATCAATTGATCTGTCTGCTTGTTTACTATGTAAATGGCCATATCATATGGAGCCATGAAGTACAAAGGAAATAGCCACCAAAATCCCTGGAGTGTGTTTGTGTTGAGTTAGTATAAAGATGCCAAAGTCTCTCCTTTTACAACATTGTACTCCTATCCCTATGGGTCTAAACGTCAACACTTCACCCAGAGTTCTGGTTTTCCTGCCTAGGGTTTCTGAACAGTTTTGACATTTTGGACCTGACTCTTCTCCGCTGGAGCGGTGGGGAGGCTGTCCTGTGAACTGCAGGACAGCAGCACCCTTGGCTTTTACCCATCAGATAGTAGTAGTGGCTGCCCCGTCCCCAGTTGTGACCAGAAATGACTCCAGACACTGCCCAATGTCCTCAAGGAGCAAAACTATCCCTGGTTGAGAAGGACTGGTTTAGACCCAGACATTCTTATTTCATTTTCCTTCAAAATAGAAAGATCTGAATCAGTAATTAACTTCTATAGCTAGAAACCAAAAAGCAGTATAGCTGTGGATTTGGAAACAGCTGAGATTTGACCGGTTTCCTCTGCAGGTGGAAAAGGGTACTGGTTTTAGCCATTCTTTCTGTGACTCTTGCCACCTGCTTTCTTCCTTTGCTTCAGAACACAAGAAATACAAACAGGAAGTTGAACCAATTTTTATGGGATGCTTTTAATATATAAATATATTGATGTGCAGGAGGATCCAACCATAGGTTTTTTAATGTTCTGTTAAAGAAAAAAATGGGCATGTCCAAAGTGAACAGCAACAAAACCTCATTCATATCTGACATTATATTAAGAATGAATTCTCTCTAAGTATTCAAGTGTTCAGGGGACATATTAACTATATTTTCTTTTCTGTATTTGTACTTACATAAATTTTATTTCTTTGTATGAATTTGTTCATATCAATACATGCATGAATAAGTGTATCTTGGTTGTGCAATTGTGTGCATTTATCTTTCTGTACTTTATATTATTTATTTAGTGGGTATATTATTTATTTATGTATATGTCAAAACACACAACTATATATACACAAAACAAATCAATAGATGACTACTGAGATCTGCCTTCATTCCTAACCCCAAAATACAATCCAAAGGATCTAAGGTTTAAATGAAATTTAAAAGTACAAGATGAAAACATAGAGCAATTATTTTTTATAATCTTGGAGTGAAAAAGGCCTAAACAAGTCATAAAACTTGATGGCCATAAAATAAGATTGAAAATTCAATGCATCTGTATGCAAAAAGAAGCATAAAGAATATCAAAAATACAAACTGGAAATATATTTAAAACTCATATGAGAAAGGGCCAATTTCTCTAATATGTAAAGAATGCCTATAAATCAGTAAGACAAATATACAAAGGCCGGGGCAGATAGTTCATCTGTAACAGGAGATAAGCATGGGGCAGTTACTTAGAGAATAACCCAGTAATTAAGAGCACAGGCTCTGGAGCCGTACTGCCCACTCCCTTGGCTGAATCCAGTCCTGCTAGCCACTGTCTACATGATCTCGGGCATGTAACTTCCCCTCTCTGTATCTCGTGTTTCATTAAAAGAGAGTAACAACACTACCTACCCTCATAGGGTTGCTAAATTACATTTAAAAATATAAAGCACTTGGAATAATAAATTACACAAAAGAAATACTCAATAGATGTCATTATTGTATATAAATAAATAAAAAATCAACAATGAAATACTACTCAACATGAATACAAAGACAAAATGTTAACTTTATAGCACAGGTTAGAGTATGAAAAACCGGCCCGCTCATGCATGTTTAGTGAGAGTGCAAGTTACTACAAACTAAACTTTGAAGGACCATAGCAAGCATCTATCAAAATTTAAAATGCATTCACCACTAGCCACAACAAGTCCACTGCTAGACTTTAGTCTGCTGATAAACTCTACTTATATAAAAAGACATGAGCATGTAAAAATGGAATATTGGAAATTTTCTAAGTTTCCATCAAGAGTAGACTGTTAAAGCAGATTAGGGCACACTCATAAAATGGAATATTTTGTAGTCGTTTAAAAAAAGAGATAGAACTATTTGTGCTCACATAAATCTCCAAGATTTGTTGTTACAGTAAAAAAGTAAGGTATATTTCTATATTTACTCATGTGTGTATGTGTGTTCCTATGTGTTTTTAAAAAATATAAAAGATGCATGGGTTTCTACATGTATGGAATATATCTGGTTAGTCCAGAAAAGTACTAGGAAGGGGGACTGGGAACCCTAAGGGGAGAGAAATAGTTTTTATCCATATCTTTTGTCCTATTTGAAATTTTTTTTTACTACATGCAAAGTATTACTTTCAATTATATGTATACATTAAATATATATTTATACATACCTAATTATATTTAAAATCCAAATGACTATCAGACTACATATATTAATATATAGGAATATGTATACATAATAAACTGAAAGATATAATGTGTAATCATTTGAGAATTTATTTTTATCACATGTGTCTATAGATAGATACATAGACATGAAAACAGGCATAAAATCTTGAAAGCAGGAGTGTATTCTACCTGTGGAGTATGTTAGAGAGATTAGGGTGAAGGCAGGATTCAAGACCTACCAGAAAATTCTTGATTAGATTTCAAGTATTTATATATCACATTATATATGTGTGTGTGTATATATGTATTTATATATGTGTATATATTTCAAATATTTATATATCCCATTATATTCTATATTATATGTATTATATATGTATATTTCAAGTATTTATATACCCCATTATATTATATATTATATAGTGATAATATTATAATAGTATTATATATTATATTATATATTATAATACTATATATTATAATATAATAATAGTATAATATTATAGTAATATATATAATATAATGGGATATGTAAATACTTGAAATACACACACACATTCTTAATATGTTCTATACTGCTATATATTATTTGTAACCCTCCCACCTGTAAGAAAATAAGCCAGCCTCCATCAAGGGATAATTTCATGGGCTTCACAATTAAAAAGCCCTGATTTTAATCTTCACTTAAAATTCAGAAATTGAAAAAAAATGCTTTTGATTTCTCAAGTTTAAAAAACCCCACTTAATTATCCTTTCTAACCTGCCTCCTCTTCCTTAAATATACAAACAGCTCCTGATGTCTGATGTTTTATGCCAGGCAAATAGTTTGGACCATAAAAGAAACATAAATATCTCCTAAATAAAAGGACAGTTAATTAAGAGCCAATAAGCTGGCTCACTCAAAAAAAGTTCTTGACAAAGAGAACACTTCCTGTTTGTTCAGAAGAATAAAACTAGTTAATATTTATTGACATGCTACTATGTGCCAAGAACTGTTTTAAGCTTCTTATGTACATTATCTTATTCCTTAAAGCAACCCTGTAAGGTAAGCACTATTATATAAAGATAAAGAAACTGAGGCATAGAGAGCCTAAGTGGTGAGCCAAAATTCAAGTTTGGGACCAGCAGCTTGAGCTCCTGGAAATACTGTCAACAGGTCTGAAAACCATCCACTCACAAGATTATTTTGACTTACCTGTGAACAGCCCCACTCCTCAGAGTGATTTTCTCCGTGACCATCTGTAGGACATGATCCCACTGATTCAAGGCTTTTCTAGGGATGAGGAGGCGACAAGCTGGGCTTATGAGGTCTCCATTTGCTATGAGGCTGGACAAAAAGCAAAGCCAGTGAGCCACACCATTTGAAACAGTAAAGCTGTTAAAGATACAATGAAAACCCCAAACCAAAGGAAACCACCAGCCAATTTCAATTTGAACTGTAAAGGCCTTGAACTTACAAGATAGTACAGGGCTCCTGAAGAGGTTTTCTAAACCGAGCTGACACATTTATCCTGCTGTGGATTACTGGTTTTACCTTTAAAAGCAAAGAAATACAAATCACTGAGCTTATGTTAGTTGCTTTTTCTATTGAGGAAACACTACAGGTTTCCAGGGAACTGGCAGAGACCTGTTGTGCCTGTGGTTAAATCTTGCTTTCTCCCATTTAACACTCTGGGCTCGCCCTCTATCCATATTGTGCGGCCTTTACAAAGCTCTCAAGAAAAACCTCCTTGAATTCCTGGGAATAGTGCTCATGATCTATGCCAACACAGAAACTATTGCGCTGTGATGAGAGTTTCAAGGCAACTTTTTAAAACAATGCTTTCTGTAAAACAAAAATAAAATAATCCTATAAAATATAGAATTCTGAAAGTTCCTCCTCCAGTCACACATCCTATCTTCCCACCTCTCCTCACTCACCTTCTCCCTGAATCTAGACCCCACATGTTCTTGACCTCATCTTAGTCTCTTGAGACTGACTCCATCCCCTTTTCTGGACTTTGCTTCTTCCCCTATCCATCAGCGCCCTTGAACCAGCACCCTCAGTTCCTGAACTTCTTGTATCTGGGTGGGTCTAGTCATCTTCCCATCTTCTTTGGTTCTGGAGTACAGGCTGCTGTTAGCAAGAATCACATAACCCCAGGAGGTGCCCTCACCTGTGACAAAGCTTCTGTATCATCCGTACTCCTCTTCCTCCCAAGTCCATTACTTTTTACATTTCCTAAAGTGGATAATCCCAATCCCCGCCTCTCATCTTAAACCCTACAGTCCCACTCCAGACACATTCACTGTCAGCAGATTGTTTCCTTCCAAGCTTCGAGCACAGAGGCTAACGGTGATGCAGCCTGTCAACCTCCATAGCCTTCCCAGCCCATTCATCTACACCTTCACTGCTTTTCGCCTTTTCTGCCTGTCCTGGAAGAAGGATCTGTATCCCTTTACAAGGCTAACTCCCACCTGGATTTTGTCCCCTAATGCCCCTCCACCCCATCTGGTGTCTTCAATTTCTCTCTTGGCCCTTTGGCCCTATCAAGTACTATCCCATCCCTATCTGTCCTCCTCATCCTTCATATTCCCACTTCCTCCTGTCCCATCCTCTCTTCCATCCCCTGCTATCTGGTCTCCATTTCTACCACTGAAAGATAATGCCCAACTCTTAAGCATGGCCTATAAGAACCCCCATGACCAACCACTGCTTACTCAGTTCCCCACCTCCCACCAGTGTAGACCCAGGTCATGCACTTCAGTCAAACTAGCCTACTCCCCTCCATTCCCAAAACACACTATGCAGCCATTGCCACGCCTTAGTTCATCTTGCCCCTCTGCCCACAGTGCTCTCCTTTCTCTATTTGCTGAGCCCAGCTCAGTTACCACCTGTCTTTTTCTATTTATTCTTCATTAGCTTTCTGTCTCAAACTGCCACTGTTACTATAGTATAGATAGATGACAGCACTTTTTCTTCTAGGGCTTTTCCTCCCTGATTTGAAAAGAAAAGCTATAAGCATAGGAAACTGATTAATAAAACTAGCTAATACTTATTGCACTATATTTAAAGAAAAGCACAGTAATAGGTAATTTGCAAGCATTATATGTCATTTAATCAGCAAAGCCATGCCCTGTAGCACTAATGCCCCATTTTACAAATGAAGAAACTAGAGCATAATTAGTCTAAAAGCACACATAATAAGGGACTAAGTTTAGTGCACCTGTATCTATGAACCTCTAATTATTTGTTATACACTTTACTAGTTATTTTAGAGATCAAATATTAAGCCTAATAATTTTTAGGACTCTTTCCTTTGTCAAAATATGCCATTTTGAGAGTAACAAAAAGCATGAATCTTTCTCTCACTGGTGACTAAAAAATCCTTGCAACATCTGCTAGCTGTACAATAAATGTTTGATAAAATTTAATTAAAAGATGCTCTAATTTATGGCACATGGACCAATGGATCAAAATAGCACAGAAACAAACCCACACAGACAAGTACATGGTCAATTAATTTACGAGAAAGGAGTCAAGAATATATGTACAATGGGGAAAGGACAGTCTTTTCATGCAAACTAAACAGCCACATGCAAAAGAATGAAACTGGGCCCCTATCTTACACTGTACACAAAAAATCAACTCAAAATGGATTAAAGATGAAATGTAAGACCCAAACCCAAAACTCCTGAAAGAAAACGTAGGGGGGGTAAGCTCCTTGACAAGAGATAAGTGTCGGTAAGGATTTAGGAAAAAAGTAAATCCTGTACACTATTGGTGGAAATGCAAATTGGTTTAGACACTGTGGAAAACATTATGAAGGTTCCTCAAAAAATTGAAAAAAAAAAAAAACCTACCAAATGATCCAGAAATCCCACTTCTGGGTATTTATTCAAAGGAAATGAAAACAATATTTGAAGAGGTATCTGCAGCCCCGTGTTCACTGCAGCATTATTCACAACAGCCGAGATGTAGAAACCACTTAAATGTCTACTGATGAGTAAATGGATAAACAAAATGTGAGATCTCTCCCTGTCCCTCCGTCCATCCCCCCTCCCTCTCTCGAATCTTATCTAGCCACAAAGAAAAAGGAAATCCTGCCACTTGTGACAACATGGATGGACCTTGAGGACTTTATGCTAAATGCAATAAGCCAAAGAAGGACAAATACTGTACAGTATCACTTATTGGGTTGGCCAAAAAGTCTGTATGTTTTCTTTTTCCGTAAAATAAAAGACACATATTTCATTTTCACCAATAACTTTATTGATTTGGGTATTCTGACTATATGTTGGCTATCCTTTGCATGGTATAACATTGATTGTTCTCAATTAATGTCTCCATTTGATCGCTATCAATTTCAACTGGTCTACCTGACTGTGGAACATCATCCAGGGAGAAATTTCCAGCACAAAACTTTGCAAACTGCTTTTGACATGTTTGGTCAGTCACAGCACCTTCTCCATACACTACACAAATCTTTTTGTTTTTTTGCATTTCAGTTGCATTTTTACCTTTCTTGAAATAATAAAGCATAATATGCTGAAAATGTTGCATATTATCTTCTATCTTCAGTATGAAAATGACTACACAAAAAATTCATCAATTTTGATAAGTTTCTTTTAAATGCATGCTGATATGACAGCTGTCACAAACAATCTCACAAAATTGTTTTGAATGAGGTTAAAGGTAACTAAGTGCTACTAGAGCCATCCTATGGAAAAAAAATAAACAAACTTTTTTGGTCAACCCAATATATCCAATCTTTTTTTTTTCAAAAGTCAAAATCAGAAAGAGAGAGAGTAGAAAAGTGATTGCCCAGGGGTGGGGCAGGTAGGAAAAATGGGGAGAGTAAAAGGATAGAAATGATTGGGTATAAGATAAATAAAGTATGAGGATTCAATGTACAACATAGAAGAAAAATACTCCAATATTGAATATAACATTTTTAATTCAATCATAATAATTCTACATTTTAAACCCAGACATTCTTGGACCTAAACTAACATTTACAGTGATGCTGACTGTTAAAAAAATGCTTAATATGTAATGCAGGCATTACATATTTTAAATGGTAAAATGGGGCGTACAGTGAGAAGGAAGCGTCCTTCCTACTCCTGCTCCCAACCGCCGAGCTGCAACATTCCTTCAAAGACAAGCTACGCATACACATGAGTATTACCTTATGTACGTACAATATGGACCGTTCCATATTAGTACTTAGGGTAAGGGTTGCTTCATTCTTTCTAAAATCTGTGTGTATCCCACTCTATGACCATGCCATAGTTTATTTAACCTGCCCCATAATGATGGTTTCTAAACTTTTGCTATTGCAAATAATGTCATGATGTGTTTCCTTGAAAATACTTACTTGCACAAATATGTAAGTATATTTATAGAATAAATTATTAAAATTGAGAACTTGCTGAATAAAGGATAAGTGATTTTTTTTGTTAAATGGAATTTCTTGCCAGCTTACTCCTATCTCGAGAGTTCCTTGATTTATTTAGTTCATACTATAGCATAAGATAAATTGATTTACAAGGAATTCTGTTATGAGGCCAGGCGCGGTGTACAAATGCCTTTAGGTAACTACAAATCCCTTTCCCATCAAATTGCTTACTTGTAAGGCTCAGCATGCTTAGCTGCGATTAAGTCTTTACTTGTGTGAAGAACAGGCCTTTCTAACTCTTTGCCTGCGCTAACAGTGTCTCCCTTTTGAAATCCTCCACACTTTCTCAATATCGGTATACTTTCTCCCTGATCACTTGATTTAAACAGCTGCCACATCCCTGGTTCTCTGCTACCCTTCCCTGCCTTATTTTTTTTTTTCCCATAACACCATCATCTGACATGTTGTACATTTGTTTAAAGATTTTATTTATTTTATTTATTTTATCTTTAGAGGGGAAGGGAAGGAGAGAAGGAAAGAAATACCAATGTGTGGTTGCCTCTGGTACATCCCCTGCCGGAAACTGGCCTGCAGCCCAGGCATGTGCCCTGACTGGGAATCAAACTGCGATCCTTTGGTTCGCAGGCCCACGCTCAGTCCACTGAGCTACACCAGCCAAGGCCTCATGTTGTACATTTTATTTATTTGATTTTCATTTTCTTGTTCCTTTTGTTACTTTTTACTTACTCACAACATTAACTAGTAATATACTTTATAATAACATACTTGTTAATTTTTCAAAAGTCTCGCCTACCAACCTTGATTTTAATACCTTGTAGGATTGTTAAAGTCAAGACAAAGATGAATAAGTTATATAAATAAATAACTTTAACACTTGTGTTGAGTTGGCTAAAATATGCTACTTTTCAACAGAGCATACATATTTATAACATACAGAATTTCATAAATACACATGAGTTTTAAAATAATTATATAACTTTATTCTGGGTCTAAAAGTTGTTGCTTGAATTAAAGCAAACCATCTGCTTGAAACTGTTGTCTTCATTCAGCATGACAAAAGTACTGCCCAAATGTTCACGATTTACCAGATGAATTATCACATTAATCTTTACTATATATTACTTTGAGTCATTATAGTTGAAATAACTGAATTACTCTATTTTTAGATATACTAATAAAGGAATCTTAAGAAGTAATCCAAATAATACATCTGAATTGAAAAAAAATATGCAAGATCACTGTATAAAACAACTGAAACTTTTCGGAAAATAATACCATTTTTTCCTTTAAAATGCATTTTTTACTTGGCATTTTAAACAAGAACTTAATTAATAATAAATTAAGCTAAATTCACTGTACTAAGGGAGCTTTTCTAAGAGCCCAATTCAAGGATTAAGTATTGGTCACTTGGTGCTAATCTAGAGACATCATGGTTAGATAATGAGGAACATAATAAACTAGACTATGTTCTTTAAATTTGTAAATTTTCTTAGTAACCCACAGACTGCCCCACCCTTTAAAATATGAGAATAATGTTAAGTGTCAACATACCGAGTTACAGAGGGTTACGCTCATAGGGATGGACTGTGAGGTCCTCCCGCCCAGACCCCTTTGTACCAGGAATGTCTCTCATTGGTGAGCAGGCTGACCAGCGTTAGTTGTGCAATCTGTGACCACGCAAATCAAATGAAAATATATAAATTAAAACTCAAACTTTGGACCCAGCTGAGCTAATACTTCCATTTGGTGTTGTCAGTTGGTGAGGGAATTAGCACCAAGCAAAAGTAGGATACCTTACAGCTAACTTCTGCCTTCTTCAGGCTGCACTGGGCCAACAATATCTTAGAAAACCCAGTTTACTTGGGCACTGAGAAGTATGTTAGCCTGGTGAACCAGAGAGAAGAGTCATTCCTTGATAAGATAAATAGATGGATAGACAGACAGACTAAATATTGGCTAACTTGCTTCTTAGAAATATTCCCAAAGTCAAAGGTGGAAAAAGTGAATTACCCACATTCATTGGGCAAGAATGGGGTAAGCCAGGCCTCCAGTCCAAGTGTCTGGAAACAGTCACATGTGCTTTCCAATATGTCACGCTGTTTCTGGTACCCTATTCATGTTGAATTTATGTCACCAGTGGCCATTCCACATTAAAGTATATGTAAAACAAACAAAAATCTCCATCAATGCTTCACATGAAACTGATAACTTTAAATATGTATCAATAATTTACCTTAAGTTCATGAATTCCACATGACACATAGCAGGACATCACAGAAGCTGGGTAAAATTCAAGGTAAAACCTGCATGACTTGAAAATATGAATCTATTTCTTATAAAATAACTTAGTGAAACTAAATTGTTGTTGTGAAAATATAAACTTGGAATAATAAGATTAAAATCCACAAACTGAGTAACTGGTCTAAAATTCTAAATTCCAGGACTAAATCACAGATTCAATGGCTCACACCCCATTTTCTTAATCTGTAAAAACAGGGATAATCCTACTAAACTAGCCCAAAGCAATGTTCCATGAGCTAATTAATGAAGTGACAACATAACCCCCTGGGGTTTGTAGTCTGCATGCTTCAGAGAAATCTCGGCATTCACCATTTATAGAACTCTAAATGAAAAAATCAAACTCAGTCTAAGGACCAGAGAAAATGATGCTGTTAAACAAACACCATCATGAAAACCCAATGACCACTGACCTCTTGTAAAAACTTACTGTGCAATTTAGAAACTCATACTTAAATCATATATAAACACTTACTTTTAAAAAATATAGGGGGATTTTGTGACTGTCCATAAGGCAGACTTGAACATTAAGGAAAAAGTTAAATACTAAAGTGATTTATTTGCAAAATATAGGCCAACCGGCACAAAAATGCTTTGACTCTATTTTCCTTATTCTATGAATTTAAGAAAAAATGAGTTCTCAAAAAGGTAATCTTTGAGAAAATTTTGTTACTACTTTTAAAAGAACACAGCATTGAAATGGAGCACAAAGTCCATTACAAAACATTTAATCAGTTTTCAGCACTTTTGATAAATGAGAAGGGAAAAAAAAATTTTAAAGACACCAGAGTAAGAAAATAGCTTACCCTAGAGGCAATCTGCCATTATTTCCTATCTAAGGAAATAAATTCTGATAACAGTACAAAATTTGAGAAATAAAATGCATCTACTTTGCTTGTACCATTAAGGTTATATTTAAATCACTAAATATTTCAGTGTTTTTCTTCCATTTTCAAGTAAACTAAGAGATCTTTTGACCTCTGGAGGTAGAAAGTTGTAGAAGACTATTGTTCCCAACATGACAACAAAAGCTGAGAGATAAGCTAGAAATCATAATTTTTTAATGCATCAAAGAGCGTAAAATGCAAAGAAGTCTAAATGAACTGAATTCCATGGAGGGATGAGCCTTTTCTAAGTGAGAGGAAACCCGGAGCTCCTTTCACCCCCAGGGGCACAGGAGGCAGAGGAACACACCTTCCCATAAATGGCCAGCCCGTGTGTGGGCTGGCATGACAGAGAGACCCAAGAGCAAGTCTACGCTGCCCACCAATTCTTCCCCTGGTACCATCTTTAAGTGCACAGATGTGTGACAAAGCAAAGAGCAGGGTAAAAGAGCAATGGAGGAAAGCCCAGGGTGTGGAAAGCTGTGGGGTGGGGGAGCTAGCAGAGAGGGAGAGAGATAAATCTTCAAGGATGTAAACAGCTAACAGTTGAAATAAAAGCACAGACATTTCTCCAGAATTTCACCAGTATAAAACCCAAAACCCTGCTGGAGAGAGGGCCAGCCCTAATTTTGCCCACAAAATGTTTGAAACCACTGGTACACTGAAACTAACTAAAGCTGCAACTTAGTCTACACCCAACTCAATGATGGATTACGCTGAGATCAGCCCCTCACACAAGCAGCTCAAGAAAAAAGGGTCATGCTTTTTTCCTGTGAGTAAATATTATCTACTTCCAATTTCTACAAAATGACTAGTATACAATAAAATTATAAAACAGCCAAATAAACAGGACAATATGACCTATTATCAAGAGGAAAAATAAAATCAAATTCACAAATGATTGTGATGTTGAAATTAGCAAATTAGGATTTTTAAACAGTTATTATAAGTATATTAAGTCAATAAAATTGGTAGGAAAAAAATAGATGAAAGATGGGAAATTTTAGCCCAAAATTAAAAATAACCAAATGAAAATTCTAGAACTAAAAAACAGGGTACATGAAATAAAGAAGTCATTCCATGGGCTTGATAGCAGATTATGTACAATAGAAGAAAGGATGAGTCAATTCAAAGACAAAGATTATTCAAGGTAAAGCACAAAAGAATAAAACTGGTTAGAGCACCAGAGATATGTAAAACAAATGATCTAACATGTGTAATTGGAGTCAAGGAGATGAGAGAATGGGCTAGAAGAAATATTTACAGAGAAAAATGGACAAAAGTTTCCAAAAGATGAAAGGCATCAATTAAGATCCAAAAATTTCAGTAAACCACAATCAGGATAATTTTTTTTTTTTTTAAAATCCACACCAGGTCACACCATAGTCAAAGTGCAATAAGAGAAAATACACACATTTAATTCAAAGGACTAACATGAAGAATTATGACTGGCTTCTCTCAGAAAAAAATGTATGCCAGCAAATAATAAAATATTATCTTTAAAGTGCAGAAAGAAAAAAATGTTAACCTGGAATTCTATACACAGAGAAAATACCTTTCAAAATGGGAGATAAAATTAAAACATTTTTTCACAGACAGACAAAAGCCAAAATAATTTTGTTAGCAGACCCACACTACCAAAAATTGCAAAGAAAGCTCTTCAGACCAAGAGATGAAATACAAAATGAATGTCTGGATCTGTACAAAATTATTAAAGACATTGAAATAAAATCTGTGAGTAATTTTAAAGTCTTAAATTTTTGTAATCTTACGGATTACTTTAAAGCAAAAAGAATAATAATGGCTCATGGGGTTTATAATATTTGGAAGCAAAATATTTAATGACAATGCAAAGGTACAAGTGAAGGTAAATTAAATTATACTGTAGTAAAGTTCCTCATTGTTAATGAACTGGTAAAATATTATTTGAGAGCAAACTAAATAAGTTAAGGACACACAATGTAAACTCTAGAGTAATCACTAAAAAAAATATCATAAAGAGGCTTAGCTACAAATCCAATTGAAAGATAAAATGGGAGTAATTTTTTAAAACTTCCATGAATCTAAAGAAGGAAAAAAGGAACAAAACCTAAATGTTAGGTGGAACAAACAAACAATAATATAGTACACTTGAAACAAATCATGCTAGTAATTCAGTAAGTGCAAATAAACAAAAAACTTCCATTGAATGACAGAAATGGACAGATTGAATAAAGAAACAAGATTCAACTATATACCATTTACAAGAGACACACTTTAAATACAAAGACATGAATAGATTTAAAGTAAGAGGATGGAAACATATACCATGCAGACATTACTCAAGGAAATGCAGATTTTCTGTCAATCCATGAAAGATTACAAGGGATACATAATGCTCATTTGTTCCATTAATTTACATAACAGATTTATATTTATATTAATGAAATATATTAAAGAGTTTTTTAGTGTACATTTTAGAGAAGTGTCTATTCAGGTTCTTTGTCCTTTTTTTAATTGGATTGTTTGATTTTTGTGTGTTGAGTTTTCTAAGTTTTTTTTAAATTTTGGATATTAACTCTTTATCAGATATATTGGCAAATAAGTTCTCCCATTCTGTGGGTTGTCTGATTTTGTTGATGACCTCCTTTGTTATGCAAAAACTTTTTAATCTGATGTAGCCCCGTTAGTTTATTTTTTCTTTCAGTTTCCCTTGCCTGGGGAGATATATCCAATAAAATATTGCTATGAGCAATGTCCAAGATTTTATTGCCTATGTTTTCTTCTAGGAGTTTTACAGTTTCAGGTCTAATATTTAAGTCTTTAATCCATTTTGAATTTATTCTTGTGTGTGATGTAAAAAGGTGGTCTAATTTCATTTTTCTGCATGTTATCTATCCAATTCTCCCAGCACTATTGAATAAACTATCTTTAGCCCATTATATGTGCTTACTTCCTCTGTTGAATATTAATTGACTATAAAAGTATCAGCTTATTTCTGGGCTCTCTGTTCTGTTCTGTTGATTTATGTGTCTGTTTTTATGCCAGCACCAGGCTCTTTTGATTACTATGGCCTTATAGTATAGTTTGATATTAGGTAACATGATTCCTCCAAATTTGTTCTTCTTTCTCAGGATCACTGTTGCTATGTGGGGCCTTTTGTGGTACCATATAAATTTTTGAAATATTTGTTCTAGTTCTGTGACATATAACACTGGAATCTAGATGGGAATTGTGTCAAATCTATAAACTGCTTTGGGCAGTATGGACATTTTAATGATTTAATTCTTTCTATCTATGAACACAGTATGTCCTTCCACTTCTTTGTATTTTCTTCGATTTCTTTCTTCAGTGTCTTATAATTTTCTGAGACATACAGGTGGTTAAAAGACATATGAAAAGATGCTCAATGTTCCTAATACTCAGAGTAATGCAAATTAAAACCACAATGAGCCCTGGCTGGTGTGGCTCAGTGGATTGAGCGCAGGCCTTCGAACGCAGGGATCACGGTTTGATTCCCAGTCAGGGCACACGCCTGGGTTGCAGGCCAGTTCCCAGCAGGGGGCACATGAGAGGCAACCATACATTGATATTTGTCTCCCTCTCTCCTTCCCTTCCCCTCTAAAGATAAATAAAGTAAAAAAAAAATCTTAAAAAAAACCACAATGAGATACTACCTCACACCTGTCAGAATGGTGATTACCAATAAATTAACAAACAAGTACTGGCGAGAATGTGGGAAAAAGGGAACCCTTTTGTACTGTTGTTGGGAATGCAAACTGGTGCAACCACCGTGGAAGATAGTATGCAGATACCTCAAAAAATTAAAAATGGATCTGCCTTTGACCCAGAGATTCCATTTCTGGGAATATATTCAAAGAATCCCAAAATACTAGTTCAAAAGAACATAAGCACCCCTATGTTCAATGCAACATTACTTACTATCACCAAGATACAGAAGCAGTCCAAGTGCCATTCAGTAGATGAGTGGATAAAATACCTGTGGCATATTTACACAATTAAATACTACTTGGTCATAAAAAAGAAAAAGGTTTATCCTTTTAACAGTGTGGGTGGACCTGAAGAACATTATGCTAAGTGAAATAAGCCAATCAGAGAAAGATTAATACCATATGACTTTACTTATATGTGAAATCTAATGAACAAACTGAACTAATAAGCAAATTACAGACTCATAGATAGAGATCAGCATGACAGCTATTGAGAGGGATTTAAGGGAGTGGATGGATTGAGCAAAAAGGAAAAAGGCCTCATCGACATGGATAAAAGTATGGTAATTGCAGGGGGGCAGTATAAGGGGGTTAAATGATAATGGAAAATTGCCTTAATTTTTTAAATAATAAAATAAAAATGAAACAAATGTATATTTTAAACTTGGATATTTCTTACAAAATATACCCTATACAATATCTAACATACTAAAATATCTTTTTCTAGTATTGTACTCGTTTAGACTAAGAAAATTAAGCTCCAGAAATGTTGTTAATTTGAAATAGTATAGCTACCAAATGTTTTTGGTATTTGATCTTGTATGGTATGGAAGAAAAAACAAGCTAGGCATGTCAACTGGAAACTCCATCACAGCTCAGCATAGGTGGTCTGAACTCCATCCTCCTGTGACCCCTCTCAGTTTCTTACATGAAGGACTCCTCTTCTGACCATGCCCAAGTGTTGGTGCTTTCCCCAGGGCTCCATCCCTGCCCTCTTCTCTTTGTCACTCAAACAAAGTCTCTCCCTGGCCAAATTCATCCAATCCAATGTTATTTATTATCAACATCATTTTGCTAATGATGATCAAATCTCTACTGCAGCCCAATCCTTCTCCTCATTTCCATCAAGTCTCAATCTTTAGTCCAGATCCCTCTACAGACACCAAACCTGTATAACCAACTGGACATGTCTAATTCTTTACAACTGCTAAAAGACAGTTAAACCAAAGATTTGTAAAATCTTTTGTACCTAAACCCTCATCGATTCAGCAGTCACTATAAGAATTTCTTTTTTGCATTAAGTTTGAAAAAATCTCCTGCAATTTTCAAGGCAGTTGAAAAAAAATCTACCATAAGACACATCATTACTCCTACAAACAGACAATGATGAAGTCCAATAGCTTCTTCCTCCTCAAATTTGCTTCATCTGTCTCCTCCTCTACACACGCCATGGTCCAGGTCAAGGTCCTCACACATCCTGACATGAGCTACATCCAGCACGGTCCAACCAGTATTTTTACCTCCAGCATCTTTCCTCTTACTTCTGAATTAGCCTTCCTGAAGCACAGAGGCAAACATGTGACTTCCCCAGGTAAACAGCTTCCAAGGCTGCCACTGACTTCATATAAAGTCAACATGTGTTAGAATTGAATATTCGAGATCATATTTGAGTTGGGGCCATCCTAACATACCCTGACCTCATTTCTCACAATTCTATCCTTACCCCTAACTCAGCTGGATGTAACCCTTTCCTTAGAAATTCCATATCATTTTGTCTGAATAGCTCATAGAACATTTTTTATAGGCACAACATATTCCCCATATGTTATCAATATTTACGTGAACCACCTCTCCTTTTTTGTTATTTTAGCAAAGAACCTCATCTATAACTCAAAGACCAATTCACAGTGCTTTAGATGTAGAATTCATTCAGTAAACACTTTAATTAAATAAAATTAGAACCAATTTTTGAGCATATACCATGCCCAAAACTGTATCAAATAATTTTCATATGTTACCTTGACTTTCATATCTTTATAAGAGCTATTTTCAAATAAGTTTAAAACTGTAAAACACATCAGCATTTATAGAATGTTTTCATTTATAGTGACACTTATTCCTCGAAATAACATGGAGAGGTTAGTATTACTCCAGCTGTACAGATGGGAAAAGATGAGCCTCTCTACCCATCAAAGATACACGATAAGCAAGGAAGCAGTCAAAGAATCCACTTCTTCTGATTCCCAGTCCAGGGTGCATTCCTACTGTTAACATTGCTCAAAACAGTAACTGGCCACTAGTAGAAATAGTAGACACATATTTACACTATTTAAATGAGATGTTTCTTGAATTATACAATGAAGATATGCAAATATTTATATATTGGTGTAGCTAGACTGTACTCTTATTCAGTGGTCTCAGTATTTTTTCAAGGGCACTCAAGTTTCTCCTTCTCTAGCACCTGTCAAATATTCTTTACATGGTTATATCAGCATAATTTATGGAATCCCAATTGAATGAAAATGGAAATCCTTTAAACCCTAAAACTCCTAGAAATTCCAGAAAGGCATGGCGTCAAAATCAGTCCAGCCACTTAAATATTTTGGAGAGAATGTTTTCATCAGCATGGTCATATAATAATAAAAATTCCAAGCACTTAAACCTCAATGAGAACCTAGTTATAAAAGATATCTCTAATTATAATGAACAAGCTGTGCAGAATATTCCCAGAAGAGTCCAATTAGTTTCCATGAGATGATGAAACTACTCATCTGAGCTTGGGTCCTCTACAGGTCCCCATGTTTGTTGCACCCAGTCCAGGGCTTGATTCCCTGAGGACGGTTTAGGGTTCACCTGCTAGATATGATTTATCATCTCTTATTCAGAGGGTTATTTTTCCAGCAATAATGGCTATATTAGCATCAGGTTGCAGATTTGTCTTTTGAACTAGTCTCTAAAATAAAACAGGAAAACAACTCAAAACAAATTTTGAATGTGGGTTCATGAGTTGACTCTGGTGGGGGATAATGATAATGGGAGTGGCTGGGCATGTAGGGTGTATACTAGGAAATCTGTACCTTCCTCTCAATTTTGCTGTGAACCTAAAACTGCTCTAAAAAATAACATCTGGAGTTCTGGCCAAGATGGAGACGTAGGTAGAAAACCTTAACTTCCTCTCACAACCAAAAGGAGGATAACAACCAATCTAAAATAAATAAACAACCAGAAGCACCAGAAAATCAAACTGCATGGAACTCCAACAATGAAGGAATTAAAGAAAAAAATCAACCAGAACAACCAGACCGGTAAGGTGGACCCTGCAGGGGCGGGCAACTCAGAAAAACTGGGGCAGGTGGCTGAGCTCAGTGCAGCTGCATAGGAGTGACTGACTTAAGGGGAAAACTGAGACTCAGAGTTGACTGTGGGCTACAGCAGGGGTTGCCATGGTGGGAGATACTTCCAGTCTGACATGAGAGTCTATTGGAAAGTACGCTAGAGACAAGCAGGCAAGCTGCATTGCTCCCTATCTGGCCCCTCCCCCACAGGCAGCAAAGATGGTTGCCCTGCCCAGGTGACTACCTAAGGCCCCACCCCATTACCACCTATCAGCTGCACCAAGACAAAGAAATAGGGCCCAAATGAAAGAACACAGGAAAACCTCAGAACTAAGTGATGAGGACATTGCCAGTCTAACTGATGGAGAATTTAAAGCCCTGGTAATCAAAATGGCTCACAGAACTGATTGAGCTTGGTCAAAAGATTAAAGAACAAAACAAAGATACCCAAAATGAAATAAAGCAAAATATTCAGGGAACCAACAGTGACAAGAAGGAAACCAGGGTTCAAAGCAACCATTTGGAACAAAAGGAAGAAATAAACATCCAACTGGATCAGAACGAAGAAACAAGAATCCAAAAAATGAAGAGAGACTGAGGATTCTCCGGGACAACTTGAAACATTCCAATATCCGAATTATAGGGATGCCAGAAGGAGAAGAACAAGAGCAAGAAATTCAAAACTTATTTGAACAAATAGTGAAGGAAAACTTCCCCAATCTGGCAAAGGAAATAGACTTCCAGGAAGTCCAGGAAGTTCAGAGAGTCCCAAAGAAGTTGGACCCAAAGAGGAACACACCAAAGCACATCATCATTAAGCTACCCAAGATTAAAGACAAAGAGAAAATCCTAAAAGCATCAGGAGAAAAGGAGACAGTTACCTACGAAGGAGTTCCCATAAGGCTATCAGCTGATTTCTCAAAAGAAACTTTACAGGCAAGAAGGGGCTGGAAAGAAGTATTTGAAGTCATGAAAGGCAAGGACCTATATTCAAGATTGCTCTATCCAGCAAAGCTGTCATTTAGAATGGGAGGGAAGATAAAGTGCTTCCCAGATAAGGTCAAGCTAAAGGAGTTCACCATCACCAAGCCCTTACTATATGAAACATTAAAGGGAGTTATCTAAGAAAAAAGAAGATTAAAAATATGAACAATAAAATGACAATAAACTCATAACTATCAACAAATGAACCTAAAAGAAAAGAAAAACAATGAAAACAAAAACTAAGCAAACAGCCAGAACAGGAACAGAATCAGAGAAATGGACATCACACAGAGGGAGTTCAGTGGGGAGGGGGAAGGAAGGAATAGGGGGGAAAGGTATGGGGAAGAAGCAGCATAATTAGTAGGCATAAAATAGACAGGGAAAGATAAAAATGGTATAGGAAACAGAGGACTTAAAGAACTTATATGTACAACCCATGGACATGAACTAAGGAGGTGGAGCAGGGGCAGGGGGATGCTGAAGGGTTGGGGTGGCAGGGTGAAGTGGGGATAAAGCGGGAAAAATTGGAAAAACTGTAATAGCATAATCAATAAAAAATACTTAAAATAAATAAAAAATTAATCAGTTATTTAAAACCTTTCCACAAAGAAAAAAATAAATAAATAAAAATAAAAAATGATATCTAAATAAGTGACCCAAAAGATAAGATACCTATGATAAGTAATATATTCCTTGGCAATACTTAAGTGTAAGCATATATTTAAATAAAATGTCCATATTGTTAAATTTTCTTTCATTAAAAATATACCTATCAATTTTCATCAATTTTGAAACATCAGATCAATTTCCCAGCATACCACATATTTTTAAACTATTGTTTTTCTGGTTTAATTTTCTCTTTATTATACTTTGTAGACTATTTTTAAAAATCAGATAATCCTAAGCATTCTAAATATAAAATATTAAACCTCACATTTATTAACTTTATTCTACAGTAATTATTTGCAGTGGCCACTTTATCTTATAGGGAAACTGAACAAGACTTGAGTCATTTTTAAGGCATTCATAAGTTAAGCCTGCATGGGTTTCCATAATGTTATACTAAGAGAATAATGTGACCCCCATAAAGTTAAAAAATAACCCATTAACCCAGGAGAATTCTTAGAAGAAATTACGGGAACTACTGCTAACCAAGCATTGAAAAATAACTTAATGATCTCTTTTCTTTTGTATTCTTCCCTAGCTCACTAGTCCTGTTTACTTTTCACCATTGTCATTTTCATTTGTTTTGTTTTCCCAATAGGATTTTGGTTACCAAACCAATCTAGGTGATGGAATGTAAAATTTCCACTAAAAATGCAGAGCAGCTGGAAGTGTATACATAACAACGGAAGATGAAAGCTAACAATGCTGAGTATGCAGGGGCAGCCCACATGGGTGGAATGCAGCTTCCACCTGCATTTAAATAAGTCATTTAGTCCCCAGGACTCCCACTGAAGAATGTGCCAGCTGTACATGATCTACATTCAGTCCTTCATAAATACTAAGCATACTATTAGCCCACCAACTGATAGCTTGGGAAGAGCCACTAACATTTTTAGCAACACAGTTTTTCTCCCCCACTGCCCTGGCTCTGTGCCCTGTGCTGAGGACTCAGTACTACAGAGGGCAGACGGGGCCTCCACTCTCACTGAGGTCATGTGTGGGGTGGAATAGGAATGAGTAAGTAGCACAGCATTATTCAGTAGCACTGCTCTGGGAGTCAGCCTCAAGCCCGAGAAGCCCGACACTTCAAGTCACCGAAGGCAAGCCACTTCACCAACCTGTGTAGTCTCGCGTGCTAAACTGCAGGATAAGGGGATTGCATTTTGATCATCTCTAAATTCCCTTCAGGGTCTCACATTCTTCAGAAATATTAAAGTGTTATTAAAATACAATTTACCTTGAAAAAAAGGTTTTAAAATTAAACCGTGATAAATGTGGCCTTGCTAACCCTAAGTGTCAAAGAGTTGCTAAAGCCATTGGGATCTCTGTGATTTGGGAGAAAACACCCTTGTGTACACCAAAATGTAATGGGATACACATATCCTCTCATAACTGTTAGAGAAATATGGAAAATCGACTAGGTTAACTAGGTTTTTTATAAAGTCATCTATAAACTTCAGTTTCAATTGCTGACCAGATACCACATAAACAACCAAACACTTCCTGAAGCAACGATGATAATAGTTAAATTTGAATAACAAGAGTCAATGTGTTTCAAAACCATCCTGAAGACCAGAAATGCTCCCTAACTGGTTGCAATACTTGATACTGTTCACAGCAGACCAGCAACACAACTGACCTGCATTGTTCTGTCTAAGAGGTTAAACGATACCTGTAGTGACCACATATCACTACCATCACCAAAATTATCTGATGTTCTAGGGCAACAAGCTTGAGACCTTTTAAAAGAAATATATTTTTCTTGGACTAAGATGACAACCTAAATTTAAAAATTTAGCCATGTTTCTCTCTTAAATTATCCAGCCTCAAAAGTTCATGTCCTCTTTTCCCATTTTTGTTTAACTACTATATTTCCCTAATAGAAATACTGATGAAATACATACACTTTACCTTCCAGGAATATATTTTAAGGTCAAGGTTTCAGGCTATAAAATAATACATACCTACCTATGCTTTTTTTTCCAAATACCCAGCCCTATAAATCACCCCACATAACACATGCTTCTGTAGCTCCTTAGTAAGTACTTTCAAATGAAGGACCCTCCCAGGAATCAAGGCACCCACATCAACCACCAACCATTACTGCAGTAGTTGTGCACACAGGAAGCTGAGAAAAGATGCTGAGAAGAAAGAAAGCCGCCCATGGGTGACACTTCTTCCAAAGGAATAAGCAAGTTCTAAGAGGCATCTCACATTATGAAATTTGAAGCTGTGCACATTAAAATCATCTCAACATCTCCTAGTTCACCTGTCAGCATAGAGGGTCATTCAATGACATTTATCACTTTTCCATTAAGTCAAGATCACTGCCCTCACAAAGCCCATAAAATAGTATAGGGGATCAATAACAAACAAAATATAAGAAACTAAACCAAAAATATATGCAATCGAAAATTATGAAAAGGGCTCTGAAGAAAATGAAGCAGCCATGAAATATGACAGAGGTGCAAACCTATAACAAAAGCAAGAGGAGCACGCATACCAATGAAAAGGAGGCTGGAGCACCTGGAGTGTAGTAGGTAAGAAGGGAGAAGGACAAGCTGGCAGGCATGATGCAAGGCCTCACAAGCTAATGGAAGAAGGCTGGACTTCAGCTTAAATGCAGTTAGACTCTACTGCAGATATTTTTAAAGATCATTCTGGCTGCTATACGGAGAGTAGATTGGAGAAAGCAATGTTGGAAGCAAGGAAACCAAAAAGAAAGTTGTTGAGTTATACAAGTGAGAGATGGCTTTTCCTAGGGGATGACTAAGGAGAACAAGAAAAGTAGGTGGATCTGAAATATAAATTAGAGGTAGAAATTAGAACTTGCTGGAAGAAGTGTTTGGATAGTGAGGGAAAGACAGTTTGAGCAGATGGGTACGAAATAGTTGCTATTTATGAGACAGAAGGAAAAATTTGCACTGGCAGCAAAATCAAGAGTTTAGTTTTGGACATTACATTTGAAATGCCTATGAGACCTCCAAGCAGAGGTATCATCCACATAGGTAGGCTGGAGCTCACAGAAGTAGTCAGGGCTAGAGACAAAGATTTGTGGGCAATCAGCATTTAGATGGCATGAAAAAACCATGAACCTGAATGAGCTTACCAAGAAAGGGAGTTGAAAGCAAAGAGAGGGGCTCAAGACCAAGGTTGGAGCTGAACAATACAAGACAAAAAATTCCAAGGAAGATGGAACAAAAGTAGACAGAGAAGTAAGAGGTGAACCAAAAGAATGCAATGTTCCAGAAGCTAAGAGAGAAGGATCCGCTGCTAGGAGGTAGATTAAGATGAGGACAGGAAAATGCCCTCTGGGTTCGTCAACACGACACCCTTGGAGAGCCTGACAGAGCATTATGACAGGAATGCAAGAGCCACAAGCCTACTGAAGTGAGTTAAGGACTTGAAATGGAGGTAAAGCAGTGGAGGGGACTCCTTCTGCTTAGCATTATTAATCTCTGCAGGAAACAAGGAATAGGTTTAGGATAAGCTTCTTACCTTAAATATATGTAAAAGCCAGGACCTGTAGGAGGCATTTAGGACAGGGAGAAAGAGGATTTCCAGCCTCCCCAGAGACAGAGAAGCAGCTAAACTCAAGAATCTAATCAAGGGCAGAACTTTGAAGTCTCGTCACTACATGTGTCACATATATAGGCTCATAAATGAGGAGTGAGCGGAACCCAATCAGGAGAGGACTCACATGGGACTTTGCTGATAAGAAGGGGCACAGAGCAGGTTGGCTGGGCAAAGGAGAGGGAAGACCGAGCTCACGGAAAGCAATTCACCATATCCGCACCAGGTCCGTGAGCTGGACATCCAATATAACTGGTACCTGGGAAAATTCATACTAAATTACTGTGACAACTTTCCTGTTTCCAAGAGATTGCTTGAACTTATTTTTAACAGCAAGTCAGAGAAATACACACCAAAATACTGCCAAATTCAAATGCTTTAAGAAAATCTAAACTACATACTCTTGAAAATAATCAAAAAACATTCCCCGATACTAGAAAATTTGAGGCAAAGCTACACTACTGATAACATTTTAAATTAATATAATATTTTTCAAAACTCTGGAATAATATACCTGGAAGCATAAAATGTGCTATGTTTGCCCTTTGACACTGAACTCCTTACTGATTTATCCTGATAAAATAATTCAGAAGTAGAAAAATCATATGCATGAAGATGTTGACTAGAATATTACATACTGAAAACAAGGGAAAGTATCTAAATATAATTATATTAAGTACAGTAATTTACAACATCAACTCAATAAAACAGTATACATTACCATCAAAAATGATGAAGACTACATAAATGTGAAAAATATGAGTAACAATCTAAATGAAAAATAGTGAAAAATCTTTGCATAAAACATGTAGTCTATGATAACAACTCTACATATATATAGATACATATATGTTTATCCACAAGTTTTACTAAATAAAAAACAAAAATTTCTGCATACATAGATACAGAAAGACAGACATATATGGAGAAAACCTGAAAAACAATTTACAAAAACAAAATCCCATTGTTTGAATGCTTTACTTAGGGACAATATAGCTTCCGCTCTAAAGTTTGTTTTTACTTATTCTAAACTACTATTTTGATCATTATTTTTTAAAAATATAATTTTAAAAATTAACTTTGACAGGATGGTACTTCTGCATGAATAGATGAATGGGCCAGTGGAAGAGACTAGAAAGCCCAGAAATAGACCAAAGTATATACATTGGCAATTTAGTATATGACAAAGTAGGCATCTCAAATCACTGGAGTAAAAATGGGCTTTTAATAAATGATGTTGAGCCAGATGAGTGGCCTGGATATCCTTGGAAAGAGATAAAATTAGATCTTCATCTCACACCATAGACAGGAGCAAACTCAAAATGGAACAGTGATATGAAAGTGAAAAATAAAACTATACAAGTCCCAAAAGAAATCATGGGTGAATTCCTCTTTAACATTGGTATAGAAAAAGGATTTCTAATTATGACTTTAATAAATACTTATGAATTTGACCACATAAAAATAAAAACAAATAATTTTCCATGACCACAAAACATGATAAGCAAAGTCAAAACACAACAAACTAGGAGAAAATATTAGCAAAATATACTACAGACAACTCATAGCCTTAATATACAAAGAACTCTTAAAAATTGAATAATGATGGACCAAAAACCTTAAGTGGAGAAAAGAAAGGGAATTGACCAAAAAAAATCTAAAAGCAACACCTGAACACATGAAAATGTTCAAACTTTTAATTAGAGAAATTAAAACAACACCAAGATACAATTTCTTACCTATCCAATCATTAAAAAAATATTGAAAAGCATGACAACACATTGTTTTCCAGGCTGTGGAGACAGGCACACCCATCACTGACGATGGGAATGTAAACTGGCACAGGGCTTCCAGGGAGGGGTGGGGCGCTGTCTAACACAACTACGGGTTCCCTTATCTTCTGACCCAGAAGTCCCACTTCTAAGAATTTATTATAGACGGACACCTCAGAGAATATAAAAATACTTCTGTGCAGGTTAATCACTGCAGTACTGTCTGTAGCTGCAAAGTGTTAGAAACCTGATACCCACACACACAGGAACGGCTGAGAGAAGAGTGGTCCGGCAGTACCATGAAGGGCCCTGAAGGTGCAATGAAGAATGAGATTGTTGTGTACCTCTTTGGAGAGGTTTCAGGAAGTATTATTAAGGGAAAGATAAAGTGACAAAGAATATCTATACTGTGGGTCCTTCATGTAGGAAAGAAATTAAAAATACATCTGGAGTGTGTGTAAATAGGATAAAAAGAACAAGGATAAAGTAAAGCTAAGGAAAACGGTTTCTTGCAGGGAGTGGACAGGAACCAGTTGTAAAGAGTGTGGGATGGACAGAGAGAAGTGTACGTTGTGGTACAGCTTATGACTTTTAGGACCAAGGCAAATAATGAAACTCAACCACAATGCATGGGGGAAGGACTCAAAATAGAACATAAACTGCAACAAATAAACCTAACTGTGTTATGAATAAACACAACCGCACTGAAATGGATGAGGAAGGAAACCAGTGACCTAAGTAACTGGGGAAAAACTGTTTTCTTATTTATACTGGAAGGATAAAGAGAAAAAGAACTATACAAGTAGTTACTCTACCTAAGTAAATGTTTCTCAGAGAAGTAGAGGTTAGCAATTCTAAAACTATTTTGTGTGTACATTAAAACTGAACAAATACGTACACTGTGGATAATGAGAGTGGGTTTTTCATGTTTAGAAAAGAACTTACAAATAAGGATTGGAGAAAGCTAGAATGAATTCTGTGGTGTTGGTGTGCAACTCAAGGTATCAGTATGAGATCAGTCTTTTAAGTGAATATTTGCATATATACACAGATGGATAGAAAAATAAACGTAGATGTACGAGGTGAAACCAAAAACTGAATTTATTTATATAAAATTGTGTATTTCTTCTTACATGTTTAAACTTCAGCCACCTTCAAAGTATTCTCCATTTGATGCAATGCACCTGTCAAGACATTTTCCCACTGCTCAAAACAGTTTTTAAACTAGAGGATTTTGATGCCTTTTAGCACTCCTGCCGGTTTTTGTCACCTCTTCTACATTGGCAAAAAAAAAAAAAAAAAAAAAAAAAAACTCCCTTTGAGGAGTTTTTCATCTGGAGAAACAAAAAAAAAAAGTCACTTGGGGCAAGATCAAGTGAATAGGAAGGGTGGGGCATGGGGGGGTCATGCCATTTTTGGTCAAAAGCTCCTGAACACTCAGTGTAGTGTGTGCTCATAAATCACCCATCATAAAATGGGCAAACACACTGAAAAAGCCTTCAAAAAAAATTCACTGAAGCCGAACACAGCCTCCCACACCAACGCCAGCTGATACACTCACACAGATAGGTTCCTAGAACACTCACCTAGTGAGGGAAACCTATACAATAAGGGGCCCACCCTTCAAAAGGTAATTCTAGTTTTGAGGGGTTGCCCTCATAAGTATTTGCATACATACATATATTTTCTTGACTTCTCAGTAGCAAGGAGCACACCTGATGCCCAGATGTTGGTTTCTAAATACCATTCCCCAATAAAAGGAGCTAGGACTAAGAAGGAAACATAGAAGACAAGCTGGGACATTTTGTGGTGCTACAAAGTGACGTGCTCAGAAAACAGCATGTTAAAAGGAATCAAAGGCCATCCTGAAAGAATTCACAGTGGCCAAAGCAGGGATAATTCAAGTAATAAAATGATGACAGTATTGGATTTTAACCCAGAGAATAAAATAAATATCCATGGGTCTATACTGATATAAATAAATGATTAAATAAATAAAGAGAAAGGACAAGTCTTCTATACAGAGAATTCCAACTAATAAATGGATAAGGAATGATGGAAACAGAAAATCATTAATAGAAAAATATCACAAATAAGTTTTACGGGCAAGCCTCATCCATGGATAATAAAATTTGTGGGTGAAACCCTGAATGAGGGGGAACAGCATACTTGCATGGTCTCAAGTTTTCTCCCCACAAGACACTTACTAATTACAAAGGAAAAAGCAGTGACTTTGCAGTGAAGAAACTGGGCAGACACCACCTCAACCAACTGAGCAAAGCGAGTATGTCCCAGAAGAGGGCATATCCACATCACGTATTCAGAGGACAAATACAAATTCAGAGGATTAACTCCCCCTGGTGGAAATGAGAGATTCCCCTACCCACTTTTTTCCTCCAAACATTTACTTTAGAAAACTTGCCATCATAAGCACTTCCTCCCCCCTTTGAAATATATATAAAATCTTTTGAAGATTAGATATCCTTTTGTCACCTTTACGACCCAGGAGTATCTTTCTCGGGGACCTATAATGTAAACTTCAAGGGAAATGACACCCCTACTTCCCAGTTTCTATGGGAGAACGGGAGCCTAACTTTGGTCAACACCTTGCCCCAAGTTGCAAAACTACTTCCTGTTATAAAGCTATGGGCAGTTTACCTTCTGGATAAATCCGATTAGCTAATACAGACGGTCACCCCAGCTACCAGGTAAGCATAGAACGAACGATGCCAGATGGTGCTGTCAAGTCCTCTACGGGAGGAGCGGTCACATTTTGTTGGGAAAACATGCTTGCAGTGGGTCACATCTGCTTCGCTGCAGAAAAGGGTGAGATCTCTTTGTCTCCGCAGTCTCTTAGCAAATTGGCTGTGATGTGTATCATATTCTGGTTTAACACTTATGATAATAAAACCAATTGCTTTCTTTATTCAATAATAAAAATGTTTTCATCCCCTACCACCTCTGTGGAGAGGATTTCTGGATTAAGAGAAGATTTTGTTTTTAATTCTATTTCCCCAACAGTACCCTCTGATATGATGGACTGAGCAGGACACAGCATCATTTTCCTGTATTCTTGCCAAAAAATAACTTCAGCCCAACCACAAGAAAACATCAGACAAGACCACAGAGAAGGACATTCCACAAAATAACTGACCTTCAAAGTTCTCAAGGTTATGAAAAACTGGAAGAACAGTAACATAAGTAAAAACTAGGAAATGGGACAGCTAAATGCAGTGTGAGAACCTGGATTGAATCCTGGATCAGAAAAAAAGACAGTAGTGTGGAAACTGGCAAAATTCAGATAAGGTCTGTAAATTAGGTGATTGTACCAATTTTAATTTCCTGCTTTCAAGAACTTGACTGTGGTTATATACGATGTTAACAGTGGAAGTTGGGGGAAGTAAGGTATATAAGGAATTCTCTGTATTACCTGGCACTTTTGTCTAAAGTTATTTCCAAATAAAAAGTTACATGTAATGTTTAAACTAAATGTCTCACACATAGGAAGCCGCCCTTGTCCTGCCCTCACCTCCCTCACCCTGTTTGCTCCCAATAATCAGCCAGGACCAACTATGCACTTAAAGTGTAAAAAGAAAAAAATACCTCCTGGGACACCCAATGATGGTTTTCATTTGTAACTAAAATAAAATTGAACGCTTCTGATATGTGATCGCATTTGGCTTTGGGTTTAGTTTCAAAGAAACTTGAGCCTCTGTTCTTTGTGGAGCCAAAAGACAGGTTGAAATGAACAATAACAAAAAAAAAAAAAAAAAAAGAAAAGTCAAGCTAAATTTAACACTAAATTATTTCTTGAGCCACTATAACAGAGAAGAAAGCGCAGCTACCTCCTGAAGATCAGTCACAGGTTTTGTGACTAATGTTCAAAAGGAGGGGGGTCTTTTCTCACATACCAGGCTTACTAGGTCAGAACAATACGAAACAATGGTTTGTT
Source organism: Anoura caudifer (assembly GCA_004027475.1). NCBI lineage: Eukaryota > Metazoa > Chordata > Mammalia > Chiroptera > Phyllostomidae > Anoura > Anoura caudifer. The sequence continues at coordinate 27,563 of PVKU01003819.1, read as the reverse complement.
GTTAACTGGTGAACCCTAGCTCAAAGGGAGAAATATTTGCATTCCTTGGAATAGAATTTGGTCAAAAGAAACTCATTTCACACCAAAACTATGCCATCCTGGAGGTCGAAGCACATGATGTAGATCAAAAACAATGTTCAAGCTCAGTGAGGGTTTTTCTTAATTAAAACCTTAAGAAAATGTCCAAAAGTACCAGTTCAAGGCTATCAATGGCATAGTGACCACCCTTATGTAATCCAGCCTGCTCCCAATGAAACACATTCACCTGAGAACAGAAAATGAAGGTGAGTTCAACTCTTTAAAAGAAAAAACATGAACAAATTAAATCTGTATTTGGACTACCAAGACCTAAGACCTGAAAAAAAAAAAAAAAAACACAAGTTTTATGCTTTTTGTCTCACTTGTAACTGTTGGCAGGAAGATCAAATTTCATTTCCTCTTTTTATCCCATCTTTTTTTACATTTTGCTTCCTTTTCTATCTGGATTGCTTGGGCGACTATGGAAGGTTCAGCAGAAGTAATGCCATTGAGTGTGGTTGGTAGGGTATGTGAATGTCTCGCACGAGATGGACAGGAGTTTGAACATTTCACCTAAAATGTGGACAGGAAAAGTATACACATGGTGTGCTTCAATGTGGTGTTGTGATGTTACGGAATTACATGTTCATGATTTGTAATAGAAGATTTGTATGTGCCCTGGCTGGTGTGGCTCAGTGGATGGAGCCCCAGCCTGTGACCCAGAGGGTTACCGGTTAGATTCCCCATTGGGTACATGCCCAGATTATGGGCCAGGGGCCAGTAGAAGGTACAACCACACATTGGTGTTTCTCTCCCTCACTTTCTCTCTCTCTTCCTCTCTCGCTAGAAGTAAATAAAATCTTTTTTAAAAAGCAATGTTTCTCAACCATTTGTTTAAAAAAAAGATTTTTATGTAATAAAAAGGGACGTTACTTGTGCTGGACCCTGTAGTTCAATAAAGAGCCTTGGCACTTTGGTATCTAAAATATTTCAACAAAATCAAAGACAGCAAACACAGGAGAAAGAAGAAAGGGGTTCACATCAAATGCAATTAAGTAAGGCCAACTTCATTTTACTACCAATCTGCCTGTTGCAGGGAAAGCCTACAATCAGGAGATCCCTAAAGTGAAGCTCGCTTCTCAGAATAATCCGAAACCAGAATCTCCAGAGCCACCTGGCCCAAACTCAGATACTCCATCTAGGAGTGAGGGAGCAAGACATCTACTTCCTCACATTATACCCCTTTGTTTCTCAAATTTGCAGGCCACCATCTTTAATTACTCCATGAAGAGTTTTGCCGTTACAGTAAATGATAAATCGTAAAGTCCTCCTGGTGACAGGAAAAGCAGCATGGAAAGTAGGTTATGATACTCTGTGGAGGAACTCTGAAAGTCTTAAAGCCTCAATCAGCACTCCAACTTGGAAGCATCACTTAGACCTCAGCTCCCATCTGCAAAGGCAGCTGGGGTTTTTGCCCTCTGTTCTGAGAGAGCAGATGTCCTTCATAGTGTAACCTAATGTACACGCACATACACAGCCTTGCAAGTAGCCTTGCATAGACTAATTTTTATTTAGAATTCATAACTTTACTTACGTTAACCTGTAAACCACTTAGATCACACAGAATGCTATAAGGTTGGCATAACCACCCCTTGCAATTTGCTAAGAGTTTAACAAAAGGGCGGAGACTTAGTTAAACTTTCTTCCATACCTATGCCATCCCTGACATTGACCATTGCCAGACCTGTCTTTTCAGGGAAATGCCAGGATGATTTGCAGAACCAGGGAGCTGATCCAGCTCAAACCTCCTGGGGCTGGCAGAAGGGGCAGAAGGACCCTCTACTGACCTCCTCATGAACTTCTCTCATTATGCCCTCACTATAGTACTAAAATCTTCTCCCAGGGGCAAAGATTTTCCACCACTTTTGAACATGTCGTATATGTATAAGCATGTGTTTGAACTGCAAGGATGTCCCCACCTATACATGTGATGACAAAGCTCACCCTGATGTTTATGCATAATGTCCTTGACTAAAAATGAACCCAGTCTTTTGGGGAAATGGCCCTCCATGCTACCCTCACCCCACCCCTGTGTATCTTTGCACGCTGGCATGCAATAAAGTACGTTCCTTCTCATAAAGTCTTCCTGAAGTTGTCTTTTTGGCTGGCAGCTGCTGAGTAACTGGACCCAGTTCAGTCTGGTAACAACAGCCTGAAGACACCACCAGGGAGTCCTGCTGTCATCCTTCTACAAGGTTGCTGCACAAGCCAGAACAAAAAAACTTCAGTTACATTAGCACCATGTTCTACTCCAGAAATTTTCTACAAATATGTTCCATAAAATTTTCTGTAATTCCAATGTACGTTTAGCAGTTGGCACTTTATTTTTTTTAATAAATTGCTAGAGAAAGTCCAGAACATTTTTCTTACTGCATGTCTCTTCACTGTCACCACACTCATATCTCAGCCTAAAGTGAGGCTTATTCCTTAGCATGATAGCAAGGCCTATTTACAAAAAAACAAATTGGTAGGTATAAGTGCAAGATAAATTACATTTATTTTACCACATTCCTCACTTTTAATAAAATTAAGAAGACTTAAAACGGTTTTTCAGTCTCAAAACCTCCTGATTCTTACTACCACAACATTTACTTGCCATTTTTTCAGGACTCCCTTGCTCACTACAGATTGAATCCCAGAACAAAAGCTAGTATAATCTTTCATTATTACCATCATATATGGCAATACAGAATTTGATCAAGTTTCACACAAAGTTCCAAAACAGGAAGGAAGGAAGGAAGGAAGGAAGGAAGGAAGGAAGGAAGGAAGGAAGGAAGGAAGGAAGGAAAGAAGGGAGGGAGGGAGGGAGGGAGGGAGGGAGGGAGGGGCAAACCGAGGTAATTGAAGAAGCATGTGTACTTACGCTAATTTGCAATTTTGTTAGCAAGCACACCTACACAAAACTTCTTATTCTCCCTATTTGTGGAGAAGAGAAGGGATATGAATAATAAAAGTGCTGGCCAATCCAAAAGTCATTTAAAATTAAAACTCATTAAATCAGCCCTTTTCATCTTGCCAATATTGCATACTTACAATCTCCCTTTTTAAATCAAGCGAATGTTAAAATGAGTCTTCAGTTTTAGAATATGTCAACCAATAAAAGGACAGCTTCTTGAAAACTACACAAAGATTGAAAGCTGGCTGACATATTATAGCTATAATGAAAACAAATGTGGAAAAAAAGCCAAAGTCTATCTACCAGAAGAAAGAAAATTATCATCATCTACATCAATAAAAACCAAGAATAAAAATAAGAAAGAATGCATGAAGAGCTTCCACTGGCGTGCTCATGTAACACATACCATACTGTATTCTGCTAAGAGTGTTTGTTGACCGCTGTCTCCCCTGGCAGACGGCTCACTGGGGGAATCCAGGAACTGTGCTTCATCACCACTCCGCCAGTGTAGCCCAGTACCTGGCACATTGCAAGCAACCACAGCAGACCCCTGTGGAGTCCTCCACATGACCATGAGCACGTCGGTCAGGGCTCCTGGACTGTACGAGCTTACAAGTAACTGGAGTGCATATGTTTGACGAGTTGAGTTGAATTGAATTACAAGGAAACCTAGGTTAGAAAAGGTACTGTAACAACCAATTCACAATGGAGGAAACTGAGTCCCGAAAGCAACATAACCCAGGATTTTTTACTATAAAAAAATGAGCTCATTCTATTTTACATAAAATGTTGTCTGAATTTCTATTGACATTTTCTTTGTTAACCTACTTATTTGAAACTAATCTCTTCAAATGCCTTCAGGGTCTTCAGAAACTGGCAGCACTGATGTGTCTAAATTTCACATACATAGTTTCCACTGTAGCAATTCACTTTTAATAGTCTATTAATGCTATAATCTTATAACAAAGATACAGGATGTTACTAGTAAACAAAATGAATATTCTTTAAATAAAATAATTTTTAAAGCCTAAACAATGTTCTAAGTTGTCTTTCCTCTTGCATTTATTAGTTTCTGTTTAATATATATTTTACTTGATTTATATGTTAATGCCCAACATTTGTTACTCCCCAACAGATGGCTAAAATGACAAGCCCAAGAAAATAAGATCTAGATTAATGTTTTTCCACTTTCAAGGAAGAAAGTATACACTACTTTCTGAGTAAGGTATACATTCCCTGATAATAAACAGGAAGAGTTTGTGTGTCATAGCTGAATATAAATGTTTCTTGTTCAAGAACCAAAGAGGAATACTTTCTCCAAGAGCATACATCTCTCCACATACAAATATACAGAAACTTGACAAGATTTCCTGCTCAGGTCAGGGAGTAATGCTAAATCTCCTGCCTTTTGGCAGAGAGTTGTCAACAATGAAGATTTTAAAGTGAATTCCCCTGTGTAGATTTGCCTTTACAGGTTATTAGATCTCCAGATATTAAATAGTTTAGATTCCTGTAAAATATGCTAAAAGAGAGTTTTGAACTGGCTGTGCTTTGGACATCTGACTATACACGCAATGCTTACAAATACAACTAACTGGGGCCACAACTTATATAAACACCTTTGTGCAGAGTGGGCTTGAGAATCACTGCTTTGGGGACTTATTAAAGCCAAAGTGCATTTCTATCAAGTTTGTGGCCCATGGCCTCTCATACCCCAGAGGTCCGTTGCCCAAACTAGTGGCCAGCACACCTATGAAATGTTACATTTTATGCCCTTGCTCATGGCCTTCTCACCTTATTCTCAGTAAATTTATGATGCAGACACCGGCTGCAGTGTCCGTGGCATTATGGATGAAATAAGACATTCACATGGACAATCGAGTCCAGTGGAGGAAAAGGGACAGCATGGCTTTTCTCTCAAGGGGAGCAAAAGCTTTGGCCCTTGCCGTGACCAGCCTTTATTGGGTTTCCCAGGAACATTACATGATGGTCCTCATTTACTGTGCACAGGTTCGTTTTAGGTGGTTACCTTTTACAGACAACAAAGAACATGATGCCGCTAATCGCAACACAGAAGAAGGATATTTGCAAATGAAAAGGGAAAAGTTGTTGACCTGTTACACTCCATACTGGGGAGTTTTAGCATGGATTTTAGGAAGTTACAGTAAGAACTTGCTGTCCCAATTCAGGGTGAGGGAGTTTTAGCAAAAGCAAGTCCCAAAGTGCCCTAGGAACATTGCAAGCCTGATTTCCCACAGAAGAACCTGTCCGTGGGCATGGGTCCTGTGTATCTCCGAGTGGGAGCTGGGCCCACACCATGCAGAATGGTCTACTACAAATTTACTGAACTACTGATATTCCAAGAGCCAGCTCCTCTCTGAAGAGTCCTTTCTCCAATCCCCTCAGCATGGAATATTGACTGCATCTCCCTTGTATGCGCATCAACAAACATCGGGCTTACATAACACCCTGGTACATGTTCACATCTGTGTGCGCATCTGTCATCCTGGCTACGCAACAAGCTAATCCCTGGAAAGTAGGAGCCACATATTTCTCATTTTTCACCACCATCATCTGACATTTGGTAGATATTCACTTAGTATTTCTTATCACAGTGCCAAGGCAAATAAAAGTTTTTTTCTGACTTCTAATCAGGAAACTATACTTTAGTCCCAAAATCAGGATTAAAACTCAGGCCTGTTTGGCCCAAAATCCATGTTCCTTCCACTATGCCATTCCCTCTCTCAACGAGACACTGCTAAACGGAAGCATTGAAATAAAAACAGATGGACATTCCCTACTGACAGAAACTTATAAATTAAGGTTTGGAAAGATCAGTCAGATGAAATAACCTTAGTTTCCCAGAATGTACATAGATCTGTAGTAAGCAGGGAGACATACAAAATAATAAATAACACAATTAGAGGAGAAAGTTTACCACCATTCCCCTTGCACATAAGATAGACTTCTTGGGAAGCCTTTATCAAGTTTGTTTGTCTGTTTGTTTAAGTATAAACTATCATACTAAGAAAAAAATAAGTTCAATCAAATCTTTTATCAACTTAGGTTTATTGAAGGATTCTTTGGAAAAATACCACTGAATTTCAACTGCTCATTTTTACCCTGCAATTCCAAAATTATAAAGGGAAGGGGAAGAGGAGTGGTGATAATTCGGAGCTAGGGGTAGAAATATACAACTGAGGCAAAACTTAACATGCACCCTCTAATGTTCCCAACAGAGTGGGGAATTGGAGAGGGATTCCTTCTATCACCCCAAAATCGAGATCAACCTATTTCCATGATGAACCCATGTCTTACTACAAGGCCTAGCTTACTTTGTGCCTTAATTTTATTCAGTACAAATAACCAAAAAGGTCCATGAGATGACACAAAACCAGTCCCCCATGAAACACCGAGGCTTCCCTGCTCTATTTTCTATTCCATCAGCATTGGATTTATAATGAAGAAACAAGCGAATACATGGGGGAAGGGGCTTGTTTGTGTTCAAGTGCCCATGCTGTGTTCCTTTTCATTTAATTGTAGCACTTACATGATATGAAATACTAAAAAATAAAAAGCATATTTATTTAAGAAAGCCAGTCTCTTATACTTTCTTACATATGGAGATAAAAATAAACTACTTAAACCTTTAAATGAAAAAGAATGATACTTCACGCAATGTTAGTTCCTACTAAAATGTTCTTCAGTGACACATTACCAGGGACTGTATAATTATTTTTTTTAAGTTCCACTAAATCTACTTCAGAATTACTGTATGCCAATTAGCAGTAACCGTAAACTAGAAGCCAATTTTCTTTGCAAAGAATAGCTAGTCAATTCCTGGCTGATTCCTCCTGGTATTACTTTCATTATGAGCACTCAGAAGAATAACTCTTTGGTTGACTTGTTGTTGCAATTAGGTTTCTAGGTTACCAACTACCAAACAACCCTGGGCTCAAAGTACCTTCCAGACAAGCTATTCCAAAGACTCTAAAACCAGCTATAGACATCAAGAGATAAACTGCAATCTTCACACCCATGGGGAGCAGAATAATAAACCAAAGGAATGGGTCACCCTGTACAAATAGCATTGGTCAGGCAACTTTGCACTAAAAAGTCATTCTGTCTGGCTTTAAAAGAGGAGGAATTTGGCTTCCTACTTTCTGAAAACTTGGCCTTAAAGGACCACCAGGAAGAACGCTTAAGAATTTTATCATGTAAATGTGCTTTGCTAATGCTGAAGGAAGGCTATCTTCTTGATCCAATGCTAGACCATCTCTTTCTAGAATATTGTGGGCAGATAGGATCCCACAACTCAAGAAAAACAGAGAGGATTTGGAAGGAAAGAGTAGGGAGAGGGGCAAGGAAGTAGGATCCACAAGGAGCAATGCTTTAAATGGATACTATTCAATCTGAATAAGGGAAGGCCTGGCTGGGGTTTAATATACATTTTTCTACCCTGTGATGAACTCTCATAGTACAGAGGTGCCCAGTTGTGATCTCAAAAGGCTTAAATTGCAGTTTTAGAAACTAGGTATTTTCACCATTACAGTGAATTACAGTTAAAAGCATTAGACCATTTTCCCTACTCTGCAAATACAATATTTGAGGAGAAAAGGAATACTGAAATAAACAGCAAAAATCAGATGCCCACTCCCAGTCCTTTCCAGTTTGATAACAGTACATTGGTATCTACCAGCTTGCCTTCTTGTGTTCCCAGCTCCTCACAATGTCTCCTTTTTTTTTTTACTCAAACGCAGCTGGAATCTCACCCGTTCTATAAAATCTTCCCCACCTAACTGAAGACTGGAAGAGGATTCTCTCCGGTGAGCTGTAATTCACCCTGCTCCCCCTTCACTCACAGCCTTATAGCATGCATCAAACCATTACCTGTCTGTACCTGATGTTAATAAATCAATCTAAGCCTTAGTCCAGTGTTTTTAACTTGTCTTGTACTGTATCAGCACTTCTGGCATTTCATTACAAGCTCCTAAATGACTGCCACTCTCTTCTTGATAAGCAGCCTAGCACAGCAGCACGAGCACGTTGAAACATCACGAGAAAGGAGCAGACTTGCCCTCATTCAGTGCAAATGATTTGATATAAACAGCTTTATTTTATAACTGCATGCAATTGACAGGTATCTGCTTCTGAAAAAGAAAATGTACTTCAGAACAGTTAGGGAAAAAATCCTTATGTGGTTTGAATAACAAATGAAACTGACACATTCTTTTTTGCAGCTGAAGTTCTAATAAATATATGAGAACCTTTCACTTTTATTAACTTCTAAATTATATACATCATCTAGCTACCATATTTGAAGGAAACAGAAATTACTTTTGCCAAATTACTAATGATTTCTCTTTTGCAAGTCTTTCAGTTAGATAGATAGGAAAACTTTATATCATATTCTTCTCCATGACCACAAGTAATTTTAGCACATCATTCTTCAAGAACTGGCAATAGGAAATTCTATTTCCTTGAATTAAGATGGATGACATATATATGTAAAATGGTAATATTTTAAATCCAACCCTTTATTAGGCAGCAATCACTAAACATGGTGCAGAGTCTGTGCCGTTCGGAGACATTTCGATCGGTGTGGTATTGTATGGGGTCCCCCGGGCACTCACCACTCATGAAGCAGCCCTTTCACTTACTGAATGTGGCTAACTGCAATTTGTTTTAGCTTACCTGTAACTTTGACTCCCTGATATTTCATTCATTTTTCTAGCCTAAGCATTAATTCATGTCAACTTAGAAAGCCACTTACTAAAATGATATATTTTTTGGCAAAATTAACATGTTAATATAAAATGTTAAGAAATACAAGTCAATTAAGCTGTGGGTAGGGGTCAACAATGCATACACTTGACCCAAAAGTACAGAAATAGAAAATAAGATGTTAAACACACTGGAAAGAGAAGACGTGAGAAGCTGGCTACTGAAGTATTTTTTTTTTTTTTTCCTTTACAATCCTGTTTAATAAGCAAAGTAAAGGCTAGAAGGGGAACATGCAAGGAAGTCAAAGATTAGTAAATAAAGTGAGAGGATAAAGAAATGAAGAAAAGATGGGAGAATGTAAGAGGGGTGGGATGGAGATCTCTAAAATGCTGAATGTAGGACATGAACAAAAAGAAAAAGTATTTAAAAAAACTGTAAATGTGAACTAATTAAAAAATAAGCATGGAAGTTATTAAATAATTATATTTAATATCTCTCTAGTACTTATATCCAAATATGTATATTTAGATATAAAAATAGATATATATTTAGAAATACATACTTTTATACAATATATTTTGTCATAATTTATATAAAATCACTTTTTAGATTATCCACATATGAATATTCAAATTTATCAGATTAAATTATACATGTTAATAATATGTTCCTACACAATTCCAGTGACAATTCATATTTCTAAAGATCCAGTTCAATGGTCCCTTCATGTTCTTTCCCCTTATTGGTGATACTCTATGGAAAAAATATCCCAGAGCAGAGTGGTGCTTCCTCAACCAGCAGAAAACCAAGAATGAGAAATTGTTTACAGATTGCAATAAACCATCTATATAGTGTAGTTAATTCTGGAAGCAATTAAGTGAACAATTGGTTCTTTATTTCAAGAAACAAAGGAGGAGAGCCTGTGTGATGATTCAGGAAGCAAACAATAAACACACTGACACCTGAAGGCATGCAATAACCGCATCTACAAGTGGTAAGCAAAAGACATTCCTGATGTGGCAGACCATGCCTTCCAAAAATAACCACAGCGATATTTCTGGCCTACTTTCTTTTCTAGAGTCTTGCCACTCCCCATCTACAGGCAAAGTTTATTTCCCTTCCCTGAAAACCTGGACAGGATTTTGGAATGTCTGGAGGAAGAGACTGCCATGGCAGTGACACCCCCTGACGTCTACGTGGCGTGTTCTCCCTCCCCCTCTCATCACTTGCCCTTGGAACCCCACCACCACTCTGTGAAGAGACCCAATCTAGCCCACATGGAGAGACCACATGGAAAGTGAAGGTGCAGAAGAACTAAGGCCCGGCTGACGGCTGACATTAGCCACCACTCAGGTGGGGAAACAAGCCTTAAATGATTGCAGCATCCAGCCTTCAAGTCCTCAGCCAGGGCTGCAGACTTCATGCCCCAGACCAACACCATCTCTGATGTGTCCTTCCTTGAGTTCCCGACACACAGGATCTGTGATCAAGATAAATCATTGTTTTATGATACCAAGTTTTTAGGTAACTTATTATATATCCTTAATAACTAGAAAACCTTGTTTTTTAAAAAATCTAAACATAGTTTAACATGAAGGAAACAGTGGTGTTCAAGGCAAAAACTGAGTACAGTCATTTTCCTGTACCAGGAAAGCAACATGACTGTCTTTTTAATGCTGCATGACAGACTCTATGTGTGCCTCTGGAGTGGTGGGGTGGTACAAAGATGAGTATAAACATGTGTGATACCTGACCTCTTGAAGTTTACAATCCATAAAGAGAAATAGACTTCAATCAACTATTCAACTCCACAAAGACACATTCAACAGTAACAAGTGCTACAAGCAGAAAGGCCCAATGCCTACCAATAGTAGGGAATTTGATCTAGTTAGAAAGATTACAGAAGGCTTCCCTGAGGAAATGACACTTGAGCTGGGGTAAGTATGGGCTAAAGAAAGGAAGGGAGGAATGGGGGGAATATTCCAGACTCAGAGGACAGAGACGCACAAAGGCCCTGAGACAAGAGGTAGGCCGGGTTACACCATGGGCTGAAGGGAGGCTGGCGGTCATGGACATCACTTTCACTGCATTCTAGCCTTCCAGGCAGCCCCAAATTGCATCCCAGTTCATGGGGGGTAGGGGAATAGACTCTACCTCTTGACAGGAAACGTCATGGTCAGAGAAAATGATGCAAAAGGATTAGGAGAATGGATCTGGAAGAATATGAAGGCACAAGAACATACAGGGCATTATCTTTTAGATTTTAATTGACCACCACTGGGAAGTAAAGAATATATCTTACATTGCCACCTAATTTGCACACACACATACACACATACTCTAAATCAAAATCAATTTCACAAAACAGTATATATCCTCACTACCCGTAGTGCAATCTGATTTAATCTATCTTATACATATACATGTATATATATTATAACTTATATAAGCTGATTTTCAATGTACTCAAGGGTCATGGCCTGAAGTTTGAGTAACAATGAAACATTGATGTAAGGCCTTTTAGATTAAGGTATAATGTCTCTATGAAAGTCACTGAAGAATTTTAGTTTTGGGGTACAAGGAGACCAGGTAGAAGGACTACTGAGATAAGTCAGGCAAGATATGACAGTAGCAAGAGAAGTGTAGTAAGTAGTTGTTGTGTTTTGGCTTTCTAGAATCTGAATGCACTTGCTCCTTGAACAGAGTTCCCACCAAGAAACTTGGGGGGAAGTGGACCTCACCACCAAACACAGAATATGTAAAGAGGCCGATGTTCACTTCACTAGCCCTATTGCGGTGCAGCCTCCAGAACGTGACTTTGCTTGGCCCAACAGTCCCACCAGGACTTTGCACCAGCACTAGTGATACAGCAAAGAAGAGAAGGTGGAAGTGTGCCCTGGAGCAGCAAAGTCCAACTTCCCTGGGGAGTGCATGCAGCATCCACCGTGAGAAGTTCGGGGCAGTGGTCTGGGCAGCCGAATGTCTCCATTGCTTGACGGTGGTGGCAGTACTGTCCTTAATGATGCAATGTGGCCTGGGTTCTGACTGCCTTAACCCCCGTGCAATTGTCATTCTCTGAGCTGAGTTCTCCAGCTCTGTCAGAGGCTTTAAAGGATATCCAACATATTTTCAAAAACCCCTTCCTGCTAAAATAAGATATAGATGTTTTATTTTGGTTACTGAAACTGTCTAATCACATATATATTTCTTATTCTCTCTATATCTCAGTCTCTGTAAAATTATGTAAACCCTCAAGATTTAAAGAGCAACTCCAAGATTCAGTCACAAATGGAAGTTTTTTGCATGCTATTTTGTTTACTATATTCCCTCTTGTATATTTACATAGTAATAACTCAGCCATTTATCAAACATCTACTCTATGGTCACTCCAGTCAGGAGTATAAGCATCACCTCACATCTTCAGAGGGTTTGGTAGTTGAACAAGCACTTACATGGACATTTTCTCCTTTTGACCAGAGCCTGTGAAAACATTCCACATGATGTTTTCTTCCACTTACCAGCTACTCAGGTCACATGGCTCTTATCAGCGTCAGCAGCGGCATGGCATAATTTCCATGTGCCATTTGTCTAACCAGACATCAGGCATAATGCTAGGGGATTCGTACACGTCTCTGTATTTCTAACCTTCACAACAATTTTTTAAAGAAGGAATTTCTATTTCCATATTTGAGATTTTTTAAAAAGTGAAGCTCATAGAGATCAAGAGTCTCATTCCTTGAGATCTTGGTGAAAAAAATGCAGCTTGTCTCCGACACATGATTCCTTCCATATTCCATTGCTCCAGTCATGCAAGTTGCTTTGTCTGCCTAGTAACTTGACATATGTTACTCAAAACATCTGCTCGGAATAGTTAAAGAAGCCAAATGATCCTTTAACAGTAAACATGATGTATATTTTTTCAAAAGCCATTTATGGTTCTTGCCTCAATATCTTTTTCCCTAATCTCTTCACACTCTATAGTAAATTTCCATGTAAAAATATTCTGGACTTCCTGTGGGAATCTTCTTATAAGCAGATGTGACAAAGCCATTTCAAGCCCTGTGTTAGAAACATCAGCATAAATAACCTGTCCTACAGGGAATAGTAGCAAAGGAAAAAAATTAAGAATAATATAATTAAAAACTCTAGGCAAGATTTTGTGATTAATGATGGCTTGTTAGAGAAGGGAATTTAAATTTTTTTAATTGTGACCCTTTTCTGGGTTCACATCCTAATTTTTAGTCTCCCCATATATATTCTTCCTAGCATCATTAAATCAAAGTATAATAAATAAATCCTTTCGCCTCCAAATGTTCTTTTAAGAACAAGAAGCCACTAAATGATCTACTTTATTTAATTCTGTTAACTTGGCAGAAAATGCTTCCCTCTACACTAACACACACCCTTGGCTGTGGGCTCTGTGGGACCATGTCTTAGTCACCAACGTCCTGCTCCATAAAATGAGAATAATAACCATCCCTACTTCATATGGTTGCTGTGAGGATTAAATTAGACAATCTTTGTACAGTGTCTAGAACACTACCACGCACGCAGTAAAGAAACACAGACTCACAATGAGTTCGGGTTTTGTATAGCTTCCAACATTCAGGGTGGCTCAATGTGCAGTTAACACCTCATATATTCAAATATTTCTCATCGTCATTGTTATCAAAAGACAACTTTCCTGCCCCAGCTGGTGTGGCTCAGTGGATTGAGCACTGGCCTGCAAACCAAAGGGTCACTGGTTTGATTTCCAGTCAGGGCACAAGCCTGGGCTGCAGGCCAGGTCCCCAGTAGGGGGCGCTTGAGAGGCACCAGTACGTTGATGTTTCTCTCCCTCTCTCCTTCCCTTCCCTTCTCTCTAAAAATAAATAAATAAAATCTTAAAAAATAAAAATTTAAAAAAACAAACAACTTTCCCCTCTGTGTCATCTATCCAGTGGCCCAGGCCGGATATCCAAGAATCACCCAGCTATCCATTCTTCATCACTCCCACATTCAGCCGATCACTAAGTCCCATCTCTCAAATCTGATCCTTCTACCATCTCCATAGCCTCTCCCATCACGAATACCACATTAACCTCCATTAAGTGGTCTCTGGCCTCCAACTTTGCTATGGCAGCAAGAGTGACCATGTCAATCCAGTGCTGAAACTTCTTCAATAATTTCCAATTGGTTTTAAGAGAAAGTCAAAACTCTTTAAAAACCCTTTAAGGCTTAGTCCCTTCATACTTCCCAAGTCTCATCTCTCAAATATCTCCACCCCACTCTTCCATCCCAACACCTACTTATGCTTCAGCCAAACAGAACCTGCGTACATCTTTTGAATGTGCCATATGCCTGCTCATCTGCAGACATTCAGACATGCTGTGCCCTTTGCCCGGAACACTCTTCCTGCCCTGCTGGCCCAGCTGACACCTACTCATCCCCTCTAAGTCTTAATGTGTCTTCTTCACCAGACCACAAGCTTCATGAAGGCTATGATTTTGTCTGGCTGTGACTTGGTCTGGCTTCCTCACCACTGTAAATCTAATTATGATGACTGGAACATAAATAAGCACTAAAAACTTTCAGTAAAAGAAGTTGTGATATCATTTTTACTACCAAAAAGTAAGAAAAAAAAATTGTGATAGGTGTCATTCCCTTGAGCTCCAAACCCAAACACACTCAAAGAGACCTAAAATAATAGAGTCATAGAGCAATTCGTCTCCAGACTCCCCGAGTTACCACAAGCAAAGTCATCTTCTGTAATCCTTTAGAATCACTGGAAGGCTACCATTATGATTTTATAATTGCGACTGATCTGTGGCATCCAGGACACACAGCTAAACCAACATTGCTACAGATTAAAATGCAGAAGTCTCGTCAACATTGTCTTTCTATGAATGAATACAGTTTTAATATGCATGGGACAGGTCCTCTTGACATCAAATTTGATGCATAGGACTCTACTAACTTGATACCACAATATAGAGCAAAGGGAATTCAATTCCTAAACTGATGGAGAAATATAATTTGAATATGGATAAATATAAGCAAGTGGATTAGGGAAGTGGGAGAGGGCAAGAGTTTATAAATAAATAAAAGTCATTAAATTAAAATGCTGAAAATTCCCAGCAACAAATCACACTACCTATACTTCATTATATAGGTACCCATGTATGTGTTCAGACTGACTAATAGATGGATGAGAAGAGCCAAAGTTCATCAATATTATTGATAAAATGATTGAAACAAGAATAACACAAGGGAACAGGAATCTGATTAGGGGAAGTACCAGCTAGGAGAAAGGTAATTGAATCCAATTTCCATATACCACTTGGCTAAATTAAGTATCAGCCAGTTGAGCATTCCTGAGAAACTAGCTATACATTTGCAAAAGCCATACTAAAATAATCTTTGCAATAATAAAAAATATATATAATTTAAAAATTTATATTTCAAATCTTTTTTAATTCAGCTTTTGAAAACCAGCTGTGGAAAATCCCATATTAGCTAATGCAAAACTTGTAGTACTAAAAAATGAGTTATCTGTTCACTTTTGGGGAAACAGGCTGTGAAAGTGGAGTTTTATCAATTAGCATATAATTTACAAAATGTAGCTCGGGTAATATTAGATCACTTGTTTTATAACAATTTCTGTACATTAAGTTTTATAAATTGAAATAGCAAGGATGCCATGGAGGTCCATAAATCTTTAAAGTTCAAAACTACTTAACTTCTAGAAGGTGAGAAAACACACACACACACACAAAGCAACACGGACTGCCTTTAGACATTTCCTAGAGAGAAATGTTCCAGGTTAAACATTAGCCATTGCAAATATACCAAGTCAATTTAGTTTTTTCTTTCCCACAATCCCTCACCACTTAGTTTTGCCCCCAGCTAACTGGTGGGCTGAAATCAACCTTATTTCAACAAACCAAACATCCAAACTATGTAATCAGGGATGACATCTGAGCTTGATCTGGCTGGCTGCTTAAAAAGGAGTCTTTCACATGGGAATGACAAATGGAAATTTTCATTGTTGACCAAGCTAAACACTAAGCCACACCACCTTCATATTTCATGCTGAAATCAACCAAAGGCAAATAAATAGCCCTACCTTTCAAAATGCCTCCATCCACCCATTGTGAAGTACACTGAAATATGTCTTATTTTGTACATAAAGATGAGATTATCCAATATGTTTTTCCAGGATGGTGATAGATGAAAGCTAAATTACACATACACTCTTGCCCATGCCTTAACCAGTACAACCCTTGAGAGGACAGCTGGATGCTGGAAGACACTCTGGGGCCAAGGACCAAGCTCCCTGGGTCTAATCCCAAATCCTTGGCTTCATTAGCACAGTGTTCAAATAATGCTACTCCACCAGAAAAAAAACAAGGATTTAATGCTGCTCTGTGCTACCCTGGATCTTTGAAACAAAGTCAGACATTAAAGAGTAATCACAAACCACAAACACACACACAAAATTCTTTCTAAACTAGAGAAAAATAAAATTTAAATTGTCTAAACTGGCAGGTTTTTATATTCTAATGAAAA
Organism: Anoura caudifer; assembly: GCA_004027475.1. Taxonomy (NCBI): domain Eukaryota; kingdom Metazoa; phylum Chordata; class Mammalia; order Chiroptera; family Phyllostomidae; genus Anoura; species Anoura caudifer. Next base: position 11,317 of record PVKU01003819.1, on the reverse strand, counting down.
TCAATATATTATTACAGATGAATTTATGTGCTTGTTTCTTATTATTGATTCCTCTGAGTTTCATTTCTCTTATTCCTTTAACACATTCCTTTCCTTTCTTGACTTTTCTTTCCTGGGTGTATAAGGTGTGTGGGCAGGACGGGGGCTGAAAATAGAAACATTTCTTTGGATGGTGCTATGTCTGTGGAGTATGCTAAGCTACCTTCAGTTCTAAATACAAAAACCACACTCCAGAAAAGGAATTCTCTCCAAACCCTTTCATGGTGTTTCTCCAATTTTGTTGTTGTTGTTCTTTTTTAATATTCTGACTAGGATTACCAGCAAATCACAGCACTACATGCTTACCACTGACACCAAAGAGATCTCTGAAAAGAAATCACAGCGGAAGGGACCAACACGGACTGCTGTCAATCACTGCCCCAGTTTTCTCCTGCATACTACTTCCTCCATGGAAGAGGGTGACAACCTGCTCAGTGGTCTTTCTGGGCTTCCCAGGAAGGTTCTGACAGCAATCTAACCCATGAAACCTTAGACTAGAGGGTATTTTGTAAGTTAAGTCGATCTCAATTCATCTTCAGGACACAAGTGACTTATGTAAGTCAAAAGAATGTATTTATATTTTAAGATAGAAGACATGACACTTTCTTTCAGTGAGTGTTTAGTAGTCTTCGACAGTTAAAGAAAAATGTTTTCTTTTATTCTGATCTAAATTCTTCAACCTTCACACCACAGCCAAATTTCCTCCCCTTTTTGGTACCTCGCAGTGATGGAGAAAAGCTAGTCACCATATTCTTGTAAACACTGAAACCAATTAATTAGGTACAAATAAATCATTTTTCCCTTGGGTTAATCTCTGGTATTGCCTTCCAATCATTTTATTTTCCTGTAATTTTTCTTTTAAAACTTCTTTTCAGTCCTCTACAACTGTCACCTTGTTGTGATCTCTGATTGGCAGGTGGTCAGTGTCCTTTCACATCTTCATGGCTAGAATCTAGCCTACTGCCTGGCATTCAGCAGGCTCTTAATAAATATTCTTGAAGAAATGTGAAATTATATATGAGCAATGCTTAATAAATGGTTGAGCATAATTTGTCTTCCTTGACTATACATTTACATAGTCACATTTTGCTATTACTCCTACCATATGGAAATAATCGTACTTCCATGATGAAGAGTCCTTTGACTTCATCAGAAAACTCAGAAAGCTCCTTCTAACAATTATCCTAAAATGCAAACTGAAGTGCTGGTTTTCTAGTAAGTAGGTGCACAAGGGTCCATCAACCAACAGTGAGATAAACCTTGGCAAAACTTCAGACCTTACTACAAATTCCCAAAATTTATCTTCTATGTCCCTGAATCTCATGCAGTGTAGGAACAAGAAGTTCTCTGTTCAGCAGGGGCTGCTGCTGGTGTTGCCAAATGGACCTTCTTTTAGTGGGGACTTAACAGCAATTTCTCACTATACTGGAAGTATATTTTGATACTTCCATTAAGTGGCATTTTTAAGCCTACACATTTATAGCTAGCAATTCTACTGTTTTATTGGATACTTTTTCTATTTTTTCTTAAAAGGTTAATAATTATTTACTAAATATTTATTAAATTTATGTCTTTGTTTAAAACAGCTAATTACCATAACTAAAAAATTAGAATGCTCTAATTTGCATGTATTCCAATTTCACAGACATTCAATTTCCTAAATCATGCCTAAGTACCAAATAGGATGCAAGATATTTGGAACAACTGCCATGATTCATGTTAATGGACAAACTAAAATCATCAAACTGTAAGCTTTTTATCAGTGCTAATTAGGGTTTATTAATGGATATTTTTCATTATGCCAATATTTTCCAGGTTGATATAAACACCTCTTTTTCACTCTTGTCAAACATCACACACACTAACATACACATACACACAAGTCAATACTGATAAAAATATAAAACAAAAAAGTGTGAAAGGGAGTTGAAATATAGCCAGTTTTCTTTAACAGAAAACTCTTGTCTTCAGAGAGCCTTGGCAAGGTCATGCTCACCTTGGAATTGCCACGGCCATTGATGTGAACTGGCTCCTTAAAAGAATGCTTCTTACTTAGCAATTACATTAGAGAGGTATGGGAAAGGTGTAAAATAAGTGGGAGGTGCTTCGATTATAGTTGAAACAACTCACAAAAGTGGATTTTATTTTCCTTCATTTTTCAAGAAATTAGCAAACCTGATTAACATAATCTGGAAATCTTTTCCCAAGTTAAAAAAAAATTTAGGAGTTTAACTATTTAGTAGTTCCCCCTTTGAACCCAGAATTCCCAGGCTAAAGATTAGTGGGTTAAACCACACAGCCCCATGCCTTTCTGTAATAAGGTTAATAGTTAACACTCAATTTAATGTCTAGAATCCCATTCCCAACCAAAAGCCTTTAAGTAGCATTTCTCATAGTATGTTTCATTAGATATTATGCCTAATGATTAAACTGAAATGTGAAGTTTTAATAATGATATTCAAAACCTTACAGACATTCACTGGAGTAACCAACCTAAAGTGTAACCCACGCTCCCACAAACTTGTCAGGCAAGGCAAAGTTTTGAGGTTTCAAAAACTCTCTTCCTCTCTCTCTCTCCTCCTCTCCAAGGTATTCCTGCAGTGTTCCAACCAACTAAGAAGAGATGATGTTTATCCAAATTCTCCTAAATGAAAATCTAAAGTGAGGGGGGAGTATCCAAGGGAACTCGATATGACAGCTTATCCAACAAAGAGGCTGCCCCTCCCTGAGAAGGAGCTCATTGGGGTCTTACTGCAGGTTCCAATTTGCAGATTTCTCTTCAAAACAGCACTTCTCGAAACTATACGTAGTGCACTTATCCATGGATGGATCACTTAGAACAGGACGAGCATGACCTTCTGTTCTCTCTTCTTGCCTTTTATTGTTTATGACTGGCATATTTAAATATAAATGTGAGGAAAGGAGAAAAAATTACCCTTTTCTGCTGACCCTGAAAATACAGATTAGGAAGATTTAAGTTAACAAAATAAAGCCCTCAGTGGTTCTGTATTAAAAATCAATAGGTACTTGGGGGTAGGGCTGGGAGCACAGAGAAAAGCCAGACAGGAAGAGAAAGAGATAGGTGGCCAAGAAACAGGCCAAAAGCTGAAGACTGAATTGACATATAAGACAAAGTTATTTTTAAAAATGAGAGTGTCTGATACTGAGTTTTGAATTGTTGATACTTCTATACAACCTACAAAACCTACTTCATTTTGACAAACCATTGGTAAATTCCACCACACACAAACTTGTGTAAATAAGGTACTTGTGTGGACATCAATGGAAAGATTTCACCTCTGAGTTGATGGGGTTTTAAACAGACAGAACCTGTAGGGGAACAAGACAACCCATAAACTCAACTAACACTTTGGAAACAGAAGCTCAGAAGAGGTGAGCACGAGATAATAATCCCTACAAGAATTCACAGAAACCGTGGGGAAAATGCTGGACATTCCAAAGGCTAAGTAATACAGGTTCAAGCTAATTTTACCCTGATTGTGAAGAGACGGATACCCCCAGCTGTTAATTCAGGTAACAGTTAGTTTAGATGTTTATAACTCCACAAAAAATGGAACTACTTTTCCAGAAATTACATGTTTATCACTCCTCAAAAATTAGTTCGATCATTCCCTGACCCATTATTAATAATAAAGTTCAAAAACTATTTATCTAGCCCTCAAAATATAGCTCTTGAATCAAAGAGGTCTACTTTATACCAAGTTCTGCGATGAAGATCAATATTGGTAGAATTAAAATCAAAGCACAGTGGGCTAGGAAGACTAAAGAGTGTAAGCTCCATGAGGTCAGGGCCATGGCGTGGGGTTCTCAGGCGATAAGCACTATGCCTGGAATACAGCACGTACACAATAAATCCCTGTTGAGTGAACAGCAGTCATTTAATGTAACTCCAAATTATACTAACATGATAACAAATGTATCACACAAAGGTTTAACCACAACTAATTTTATCCCTGAAACAAAATTTAAATGGGTAGTGGCCATGACAACTTTTCAGTTACTTGAGACATCCTACCCTTATGTTAAATTCAGAATAATCAGGCATATACAAGGCAAACCAATGTCTTCCTCAGCTGCTTGACAGGAATATTCAAAACTAGAGAATTAAAATGATTCCAGCCTATTCATGCTAGGACTGTGCAGAACTAGCAGACCTCCTGAAGACTTACAACCTAACAGGCAGTTCTGATGCATAAGTTAACATCTGATCACCTAAAAACTACCAGGAACAGGAACAAACCTGCAGTCCAACCAGGTCAGATCTGCTGACTTGGTACAGCAAGGGATGGCATTGGGAGAAACCACAGAGTGATACTGGGAAGAGGGAGGTTGGGATCACCTTCAGTAAGGTCTGGGTTCTTGCTGAAGAGGGTAAGGAAGGCAGAGATCATTCCTAGACTGATTACAGGTTTTGAGGTGAGATTAGGAGAAGTGGGGATTAATTAGGGGTTGTTGTGAAGTGAGGGAGGTTAAGCTATTAAAGATCCCCAGAAAATATGGTTACAGCAGGTCTGGGAGTGACAGCAGTGAGGAAGCAATAATCACTTCAACAGGGGCCCTCGTGGCCTTTTTCAGCTGCTGCAGGACTGTGGCAGAAGCACTGTTCTCTGCTGACTCTGCAGCTGCCTGGCTCTGTGCCTACTGTCCCAGCCTGATGAATGGCAAGGCAGCCTTTGTCTCTTTCCTTCCAAGCCAATTTTCACTCTTTTTGTCAGAGATAGGCTTTGACTTATACACACATGTAAGTATTAAATACTCCCCCTTAATCAAGTTATAGAAAGGAAATCCTCAAAACTTTGAAACAGGCCAAAATTAAAAGATTCTGTTATATTTAAAACCATCTTAAAACTGGCTGACATACACCCCTAATTCCATCTGCACCTTCTCAGTCTTCAAGCCCAGCATATGTGCCCTGTAATAGTTGTAATATGTCATAGTTGTAATAGATAATAAGAGTTGATCCATTTCCCTGTCTCCTCCCTAGGCGCTAAAAGAACAAAATCAGTAGAGGATTTATTTCATGCTGCTGCCTAGCGCAGCTCCTGGCACGTTCTAAGTGCTCTGAAGCCAAGCTGTCTGCTGACTGCCTCCGTATAAAATGGGTACCAAGGCTTCTCACACAATAAAACAGATTTTGCACTCAATAACTACTTACAGATATCATAATCGGACAGATTCACTACACAACGAGACATGGGGCCAGCGATGACTGGCAGGATCTACAACTCTAGGTCAAAAAAGAAGGAAGCTTATCCCTGGCTGGGTGGTTCAGTTGATTGGAATGTCATCCCATGTACCAAAAAGGGTGTGGGTTCAATCCCTGCTCAGGGCACACACCTATGTTGGGGGTTTGATCCCTGGATGAGGCATGTATGGAAAGTAACTAATTGATATTTCTTTCTTACATTCGTGTTTCCCTCTCTCCCTTCCTCTCTAAAATAAATGAACATATCCTTGGGTGAGGATTAAAAAATAATAATAGTAATTTTAAAAAAGAAGGGAGTTTCCATTTCAAGAGTTCACAAATGGCTTTGTTGCAACATGACAAAGTCAAAAGCACTTCAAATAAAAGGTCAATGCAAACTGAATTGAATCCTACCCAACTGAGTCACTTACTATGTGGTACCAGAAAAGTTCATACGTCTGTCTTTTTATCAAGACCGTACATTCCTGGAGGTGAGATATTCTGCATATCTTTTTCATTTTTGCCCCTAGTACTCTGCCTAGTGTGCTAAGCAGTACAGGCAAGCATCAGTCACATGGAAGCAAAGCAGATAAGATAGAAAAAAGGAAGAAAGGAGGTAAAAAATCACACTCAAACAAAAAGGTAAGAGCACAGCCCACGCTGGTAAGGAAGAGGGAGGTGCCCCACACACAGATCAGAGGCCTCCCGAGACCACTTCTGTTAGAGAGGAAAGAGGGAAGCTGGGGGTGACTTGGAACACAAAAGCAGACAATAATATCTGAAACGGGGCTGAGAAATGGGTGAGGAGGCAAAGAGATGACTGGGAAGACATATACAAGGGATGAACTACCAAGGTCAGATGAGAAAACCATCACTTTTGAAATGACCAGCGATGCAGGGGAAGCAGTAAGATGAAAATATAGCTATACAAAGTGACTGGGGAGCAGAGGTGAGAGTACAGAGGTCTCTGGGAAATCTCTTTATTTGAATATTAGCAGAAGCAAGTCCTCCCCTTCCCTTTCCTCCTGCTGCCAGGAGTGCTGGCCAAACAAAGCCATGTGCTTCTTCTGGGTTAGAGGAAGAAGCCCATTAGAGTTCTGCCTATCTCTGTCCTAATGATCCACTCACAAGGAAGAAGTGGAAGAGGACTGGGCTGTCAAGTCAGTGTCTTCAAAGATGAGCTTTATGGAATAGAAAAGCAATGACAGGAACCACAAAGCACCTTCACATGTCCAGGTGTCATGCACATTCGAGTTATCATGACCTGCAGTCAGCAAGTGGATACCATCAGGTCTAAACTATTAATTTTCTAAACAGCAACCAGAATGTAGTACACACTTGGGTGAGGGTGCTCTGAAGGGAGGGAAGGAATGCTGTTAACTCCCAGTCCACACTGGCTGTGTTACCTGTCACATCTGAAAGGTTAGCCACAGTGGATGGGACCCAATGCCACATGTTCTATGTAATCCCAATCAACTGTCAAGGCCTTTCTAAAGTAACCTGTTCCAGGAATAATTAAAAGTAATATGCTCTAAGCAGTTAGGATCACTGAATCAAGTCCACTGGTATGGTGGCTTTTATTACACATCCCTGGCACTGAAAATTCAAACAGTATTAAACTACCTCAGCTTTGAGAGAAATGCCTCCAATTTTGATAATTAATCTTAGTCATGTTTTGCACTGAAACATCTTTGAATAAACACTATTTATGCTACTATTGCACTGAAGCAACTCTAAACCCTTCAAAAGTAATTCTGTGAATCCTTCTCTGTGATTGAAAGTAAAACATGTTATCTTACTCCAGGGAATAGTAGCCATTCATAGTATTTAACAAAGGGTGTAATCTTTTCTCAGTAGACAGAAATGTTGAAAGAAGATTACCATCTTAAATTTTTTAAAAATACTATCTATAATTTTTGTGGAAGTCCAGTGTTGACCAACTATATTCTCAACAAACCACATTTTGTCCAAATTTTTGCATACACATAATGTGTACTTTTTTGCCCATATTTTTGAGGGAAAAATAAGGATGCACATTATACATGGGTAGTACTAATTTCCATGTATGATTCACATTATACATGGGAATTAGTACTAAAACATGGGTGTGTATTATACACAGAAAAATACAGTAGATAGGCCTCTAACTTAAAAACTTACTGAATTCTAAAATTTGGACTGTAAATAAGTTGTAGGGAAAAAAGAGGTATTTCTCCACAGTGAGAATTACGCACACAATAGATAGGTTCTCAGAGCAGCCCACAAAAACCTTTTTAACTTGTGCTCTCCCTAAAACAGCAGTAATAATACTGTAGAACCAACAGTTAAAGTGATATCTGTATGAGGAAATGCATTCAGAGTTCCCTTTGGGATGCCAGGAACCCTAAACTCCCCCTTTTGGGCAATGAAAGTCAAGGTTCTCATTGTTCAAGCAGGCTTTGAGTATGTCCGTGGTGTGGACTTTGGGGAGGAGCGTCTCTGTGCTGAACATCAAGTCTGGGAAGGCAAAGTGAGGGAAGGAACACACAGCTTGTGCAGACTGGGCAGAAAGTTTGGGCAGACAGCAGTGGGAGAGAGGGTGCCAGGGAGCGTGGGACTTGGGGAGGTGAGGGAAGGTGCTGAGGAGCACAGACCACCAGTTTTTTAGGACCTCTTCCCATCTCCTTTGCGTCCCCAAAGTTCTTCTACTTTTGTCTTTTACCCTCCTTTGGAAGGCTGTAAGGGGAAGGACTGAGAAGAAATGGAAGGTTACAGCGGTGTCTGTTCAGGAAAGGAGAGGAAAGGAGAAAGGGAGGCAATTACCAGGAAGAAATAAAGTGGAAGAGATACAGTCCTCTAGTTGGAGGTAAGGGGTGGGTTTTTCACCATAACATGTATGTTCATGAATCAGAAGCTTGTCTGTGTGGCTCATGCATAGGCCCAAAGTAAAGAGAAAATGCTATTTACTACCCCAAAGTGGAAGAACACTTAGAAAACTAAATTAACTTGAGACCTTGTAAATCCTTTCATTGTTAAACACAACCTTTAAAAAAGTATATTTGAAAAATTCATTGCACCCCTGTTGCACTTTGCCAGGTACAGTCTCTTTACTGGAATCCAGAAAAAAATATCTGCTCAGATTTTTGGAGAAGTCACACATCTCAAATCCTATTGCAGAAATTCAGGTACGGTCACCAGTTTCATGCAAGGTAGCCTACTTCAAACACTGTGTATCCTCCAAACAAGATTACACCCACAATGAATTCACTAATCTGTCCTTTTCTCGACTACTTGCTACAGATATTAACAAGTACTCATTCTTTATCTGTAACACAAGCACAACATAAAAAACATATACCTTTGTCTACTTTAAGCTCAAAAGCTAATTACTTTCACTACTGAGCAGTTTGACATAGATTGAAAACCTAACTTACAAACAAGAATATTAATTATTTTAAACAATGTCTGGAATTAGCACCTCTTTCCACCAATTATTTGATAATGAAATTAGCCTCACATTCTTCAAATATTGCACAATTAGAATTTTTGCTTACAATAGTTGTTTTTCCCCACCTAGAGAGACCTATTTGGTCCTGTTGCGTATAAACACAGTGCAAGAAAAAATGATGGGAGCTGAGAAGTCTCTCTGGGACTCTTCACTACAAATGATAAAATACTCCTTCTTCTATCAGCCACTTCTTCTCAGGCAGAACACACTGTTTGGAAGCACTTGTTTACGTGGGGTCAAAATAGGAAGAGGGGGAAGTCTGGGCTGGTGAACAGAGCCCCAGGCTGGGTTTAACCATAATTTTCCCTATCTCACTGGGACATTTAAGGCTGTTGCGTTAACTGTGTTTTAACCTATTTTTCAACAAACTAAAGAATACACCCTAAAGAATATCGGAAAATTCCACTAGGGATTCAGAAACTATATAGAAAGTGATGTTCTGAATACTCCTGTTATCTATTTCACAAAACTCATTTCCAATCTTCATGCAACTTTTGGTGATTGTGCTCAGGTGAACCTTTATGCACGTTAAAATGGAAGCGTTTTCCTGACGCTGTGGGAAGTCCAACAGTGTCTTCCGAGAGCCTCAGGGTGATCACGGCTGTCTCAGGCCCAGGGCTGTCAGAAGCAACTGAGGACAGGGGTGTAGAGACAGGTTCAGTAAAGTTTGGTACAGGTGCTCAGAATCTCTTCCCACTTAGCAGGGAAAATTTCCACAGATTTCACCTAGAGAACACATAGCTAGAAAATGGAAAATTAAGAATGTGCCACATTTAATCCTACATGTTTAGGACACCTACTCAGTCTCTTCATTTATGATAATGCTCCAAAGAAAGAGATACCATTGCTTTAAAACATATATTGTCCCATTTATAAACATTACTCAACTCATGTGTTATGACTAGAATGCTGTCTAAATTGCTAAACACATCATAAGAAACACACAAAAATGGCAGTGTTATTTACTTAACCTTCAAAATATCACTTGTTTTACCTCTGTATTAACAACTTCCATAGGTCTTTTCTTGATTTCTCCTATGTCCAAGTAACTGTGGAGGGGGAAAAAAAAAAAACAGTAAGGGTTTCTTTTAAGGCATTTAAGTCAGTTGTATAAGTTTGTTTCTAAAAATTATTAAATAGCAAAACATGCCATTGGAAATACTTAAGCCTAAAGTGAAAATCAGTTGTTACTGATTAAAAGCAATTACAGTAGAAAAAGCTTTCAGCATCACCAACCAGAGCTGACACATGTCTACTGTAAACTTCAACGTAACTGAAGTCTTAGAACTACACACCTCCACTGGGAAACACTTCCCCCAAAATGGTTAGCTACTCTGTATGTATACATGGTATCTCTAATTCTTATATCAGTTTAGATATAAAGAGCAGTTTGAGTGGAAAGCTGCTTAACAGATCCATTAATCACAGACTTTAGGTTTTTAAAATGTACAGACGGCATGCGTTAGAATAACAACTGTAAAAGGCTGCGGTATCTTTTTCCCTACAAGACCACTTTGATGATACAGAAATACTCAGCTATGTGGGATGGTTTAGTAATTGGTTCAAATGACAGATAGGTGGGTAGACTAGTTAACCTTTGGAGACCCCTATTATTCTATGACAGTTTGTTACAGGTATTAACTAGTGATTATTCTTTAGCTATAGCATAAGCACAACCTGACAATTTTATACCTATGTCAACTTCAAGCTATAAGCCCATCACTGTGATCTGGTTTCACTGTGCTGCATACATAGAAGGTGCTAAATAAATGCTTTAATATAAAAATAAGTATAAACCTGGCATTTAATTTATAACCTTATAGAAAGATAAATAGGTAGATTCTCTACCTCAACTACCATAACTACTGAGCTGCAAAAAAAAAAAAAAAAAAAAAGATTATATTGGAATTAATTTTGACTATGTTTCACTATTGTTATTTGCTTCTTTGGACAGAATGCTTTAGTGAATCAACACCTCTGAAAATTACTATGTATTTCCCTCACATAACAGTACTTATACAAGGCAGTGCAAATTCTCCTCTGTTTAGCAATAAATGGCTCTTTTGCAGGGACCGGTTTCTGACATTTAAAGAAAAAGTTCTGTCATGTGCAGGAAAGTGATCGCAGATCCACAAGATTAACCTAGTAGAGTCAACTTCCAAATATGTACAGGAAAAATAACAAATCTCTAGAATTCTCTGCTATTAAACAAAGGTTAAGTAGTTACCTGAAGTTTCATATGATTACAAAAGTATTAGAAAAAATCTAAGTAAAAGAAATTCAAGAAACAAGTTGATCATTTTCACTTGAAAACTATTTTTCCACTGTTGCTCTCTTCCCCAACATCACCCAGGCTCTCAATGACATGAATCACCCTTGACATCTTTTCAACTTTCTTTTTTTCTGCCAGGTGATTCATTTGTTATATAAACTTACAACTACTAAGCTTCAAATATATTCAGCATTTAAATCTTCTTGGCTTCCATCAGTATAACCATAGATACTACTACTTTAACACAAACATTCATCTGTCAGCATGGAAAACTAACCATGGACACTGTTATTATAGCAAGCTCAGTTTGTGA
>PVKU01003818.1:62741-165894 GCA_004027475.1 Anoura caudifer | reverse complement strand
AATTCTTAATTTTAATGAAATGAAATGTATCCATCTTTTCTTTTACATTAGTGCTTTTCTTGTTTTTTTATAGTTGATTTTTTGTCTTTTTCTAAGATCATTTTTATTATATTTTATTGATTATGCTATTACAGTTGTCCCATTTCTCCCCCATCATTCCCCTCCACCCTGCACACCCCCTCCCACCCACATTCCCCCCTTTAGTTCATGTCCATGTGTCATAAGTTCTTTAGCTTCTACATTTCCCACACTATTCTTGCCCTCCCCCTGTCTATTTTCTACCCACTGTCTATGCTACTTATTCTCTGTACATTTTCCCCCTTTCTCCTCCTCTCACTCCCCTGTTGCTAACCCTCCATGTGATCTCCATTTCTGTGTTTCTGTTCGTGTTCTAGTCATTTGCTTAGTTTGCTTTTATTTTAGGTGTGGTTGTTAATATCTGTGAGTTTGCTGTCTTTTTACTGTCATATTTTTTATCTTCTTTTTCTTAGATAAGTCCCTTTAACATTTCATATAATAACAGCTTGATGATGATGAACTTCTTTAACTTGACCTTATCTGAGAAGCACTTTATCTTCCCTTCCATTCTAAATGACAGCTTCCCTGGATAGAGCAGTCTTGGATGTAGGTCCTTCCCTTTCATGACTTGGAATACTTCTTTCCAGCCCCTTCTTGCCTGGAAGGTCTCTTTTGAGAAATCAGCTGACAGTCTGGTGGGAACTCCTTTGTAAGTGACTATCCCCTTATCTCTAGCTGCTTCTAGAATTCTCTCCTTCATTTTAATCTTGGCTAATGTAATGATGATGTGCCTTGGTGTGTTCCTCCTTGGGTCTACCTTCTTTGGGACTCACTGAGCTTCCTGGACTTCCTGGAAGTCTATTTCCTTTGCCAGATTGGGGAAATTCTCCTTTATTATTTGTTCAAATAAGTTTTCCACTTGTTGTTCTTCCTCTTCCCCTTCTGGTACCCCTATAATTTAGATGTTGGGATGTTTAAAGATGTCCTGGAGGCTCCTAAGCCTCTCCTCATTTTTTTGAATTCTTGTTTCTCCTTTTTTTCTGTTTGTTTGTTTCTTTCTTCCTTCTGGTCCACTCCATTGATTTGAGTCCCAGTTTTCCTCCCATCATTATTGGTTCCCTGTGTGTTTTTCTTCATTTCACTTATTGTAGCCTTCATTTGTTCATCTAATTTGTGACCAAAATCAACTAATTCTGTGAGCTTCCTAATCACCAGTGCTTTGAACTGTGCTTCTGATAGGTTGGCTACCAGTGCTTTGAGCTGTGCATCTGATACATTGGCTATCTCTTGGTCACTTAGATGAATTAGCTCTTTCATCTGTTCTTTCACATGAAAGGGGCTTTCATCTGTTCTCCTGTTTGAGCCATTTTGGTTTTTTTCCCCCCTGGTCTGGTCGAGGCTGTTATGTAGTGAGGGGCAGAGCATTAGGTGTTCACCAGGGTGGGGCAACCCAGTCGCTGGGTTGTGATGCTGTATGTGGGGGCGGGGTCCGAGAGGGAACAATGGTGCTTGCTCCATGCTCTCTCAGATTCCAGTCCCTTCCGCTGCTTTCCCCAAGCAAATTGGGCCTTCTGGTGCTGATTTCCGTGTGAGTGGGCTTGTGTACGTTCTAGGACTCTGGGTCTCTCCAACAAACTCTCCTGTGAGGCTGGGATTCTCTCCCAGCACCTCAACCCCTACAAGTGTTTTCAATTGGTGCTTTTAGACTTTACTTCCCGGCGCTGGGGCCCCGCGTTGCACAATCTGTCTTGCTGCCCGTTTCTGCCTGGTTTATCTGCGCGTGAATGTGTGACCATGGTCAGCCACCTTGTGCACCTCGCTTGGTCTGCTCATTGCCTCCCCACACTCAGTAACCACCGTCCGCCTATGCGCCCGGGACCACTAGCCACTGCCTTTTCCTGCCATGACCCCTCTCCACTGGCTGCCTACTCTGCCCCTCTTACCAGTCTGGGTGAATCGTTGTCAGACTTCCATACAATTCAATTTTCTATTTGTTCTGTTTGGGTTTTTTTGGTTCTGTATTTTTGTTGTCCTTAATCTTGGTTGTGAGAGGAGGCACAGTGTGTCCACTTACGCCTCCATCTTGGCCGGTAGACTGGGTAAAGGATTTGAATAGACATTTCTCCAAAGAAAATATACAAATGGCTGAGTATATAAAAAGTTGCCCAATGTCACTGATTGTTAGAGAAATATGTGTCAAAACCATAAAATATCACTTCACACCTATTTGGAAACTATCATAGATCTCAAAAGACTTAAAGAGACATGACAGCTAAATGCAACGTGGGATCCTGGAACAGAAAGAGGACATAGTGGATAAACTGATGAAATCCAAATGAGGTCTGTAGTTTAATGTTATTGTACCAATGTTCATTTCTTAGTTTTCACCAGTATAATATGGCTTTTTACAGGGTGAGGCAAAAGTAGGTTTATAGCTGTGAGTACACGAAACACAAAATTTATTCTTGTATTATTGTTTATTATTGTATTATTTTCCATATGAACAACTGTAAGGCTACTTTCACCCCACTATATATATATATATATATATATATATATTAGTCTGCTAGGGCTGCTATAACAAAGTACCAAAGACTGGGTGGCTCAAACAATAGACATCTATTTCTCACAGTTCTGGATACTGGGGAGTCCAAGATTAAGGTGCTGGCTGATATGGTGAGAGCTCTCTTCTGAGAGACAGAGACAGAGAGAGAGAGAGAGAGAGAGAGAGAGAGAGAGAGAGACTGAGACTGACAGAGGCTGAAAGAAACAGAGACAGAGAGATACACACATACAGAGAGAGAGAGAGAGAGAGAAAGAGAGAGAGAGAGAGAGAGACTGACTGACAGAGGCTGAAAGAAACAGAGACAGAGAGATACACACATACAGAGAGACAACAGAGAAGGGGAGAGACGGAGACACAGTGCCCTGTTATGAAGGCACTATTCCCATCATGAGGGTACCACCCTCATTATCACATCTAAACCTAACAACTCCCAAAGACCCATCTCCAAATACTATTACAATGGGGGCTATGGCTTCAACATATGAATTATGAAGGGGGGTACAATTCAGCCCACAGCACTATATAAGATGTTAATGTTAGGGGAACTGGAGTGAAGAATATACAGGGACTTGTGGTACTATCTTTGGAGCTTTCCTATAAATCTAAAATTATTCAAAGATTTTTTTCAAGTGAAAAAAATTAAGGTAAGAAGATTTAAAAGTGCTGGTGGGGATAATTCAGATCATCAATCACAGGATAAACCTGGGTTAAAAGGAAGAGAGATGGTGATGGAATCGCAATGCTGGGAAAAACAGGGGGATTAAGGTTCTATGAAGTTTAACAACAGGCTTAGTTCGCCATCAGTGATATTTTTTATTTCCTTTGAGGAATATAGAATATTATAAGCTCAAGTGCAATGGAGTGTCCTTCATTAAAATTGAGTAAAGAAGAGGAGCAGTCTGGTGAAGAAGCAGAATAAAATGTCAGAGGAGTAAAACAGGGAAGATTTTTCCTTGAGAAACGGAGGCGGTCCACAGCTAGTGGGTTGATGTCAGCTAGTTTTTTTCAAAGCTTCTCAATTTCTCTTAAACAATAAAATTATACTCCCAAATGTCAGTAGAAACATTTTATAACATTTTATTATTTTTCACATTTGATCATTTAAAAACCAAAAAATAGAATAAGACTGAAATTTCAATGTCTTTATACTAACATTAGGCACTGTAACTGCTGCCACAATACAAAATACAAGTAAATAAAGACAACAGAGAAACTACGTCATGTTATTTTAATAATGATTTCAATATGAAGAAAACATAATGAAGAGCACATGTTTCTTTGCAATTGTCTTTGCATTGCACTTTACTTGGTTTCTCAAAATGAACGGCAATCTGTTCTCAATAACATATTTACATTTTAAATCCCACATGAGAAGTAGTTCAGCATAGTTGCATAGTCAGATTTCTGGCTTTATCACGTACTGGCTATGGGAACTTGGGAAACTCAAACTCTCAGGGCCTCAAAGCACACATTTATAACATTATAATGATGTATAGTACAGTACCCCTCCCCCTCCCCAGCCTTTATCTGTGGTTTTGCTCTCTGTGGCTTCAGTTACCCATGGTCAACCATGGTCTGAAAATATTAAATGGAAAATTCTAGAAATAAAGAATTCAAATGTTTTACATTGCATGCTGTGCTGAGTAGTGCCCTACAATCTTATGTGTGGGGTGTGAAGCAACCCTTTGTCTATCCACACTGTAAATTCTCCTCACCTACCAGTCTCTTAGTAGCTGTCTCAGTTATCACATCAACTGTCAGGGTATCACATTTCTTATGTTCAAGTAACCCTTTACTTACTAATGGCCCTGAAACACAAGAGTAGTGATGATGGAAATTTGGATATGGCAATAGAAGCCATAAAGTGTATGTACGCGTAGGAAAAAACATTGTGTGTGTGTGTGTGTGTGCAGTGCAGACATATACTGGGTGTCTTGGAATGTGTCCCCCACAGGTAAGGAGGAGAGCTACTATACTTAAACCTCTCTCATGAGATTATCTTCATGTTAAATTAAAGTAATACCTATAAAAGTGCTTTCCATGGCACCTGACACATAGTAAGTACTCAATAAAAAGTAGCTAGTATCAGTATCATTAGTACTACTATTTTTGATTACTGCTAATAAAATAATCAAGATAATTACCCATCAAATCTAAAAACAAAACAAAACAGTTTTAGTAGAAGTGGGAGAACCAGAGAAGCAATGATAGGGGGTTGTGGGGAAAGAACAGAGCACTGGATTTCAGAGGTGGTTGAGATGACATCCAGCCTGTGGGCATGGCACTTTGTGGCTAAAGTGGCGTGAAGGTGAAGGTCATGGTTTGCAGTTGAGGTCAATGAATTGTGCAGAGGTTACGGTTGGTTATTAGGCACATGATGCCTAATTATCTCTCAGAATGAGGACAGGAACTGAGGTGGAGAGGACAACTCAGTTGCAGAGATCTGACTAGATGCAGGCAATACCTTGTAATACGGGTGAACAGATTAAATCTGGATACAAACACTACATATTGATATTACTGAAGCAGTGTGAAATTAAATATTTATATCTGTAAGCCTCTTCCACAAATAGCAAATGTGAAGTAAAATGCCCAACATATACTGTTTTCAACCTCAGCATCATTTCTTACTCGATAATTTCTCCCTCCCACACTCCCACACACGGAGGTGGTACTTAGCTACTGGATAGGATGGTCACTCCCTTGGGTTGCTTACTGAGATTCCATTTTTATTCAGATTTCAGCTACCCTAACCCCTCACTGCAACCTGGCTTTTGCTTCTTTAAGTGAAAAGTCTGATAAGGGATGGCTCACTTATAGCTTTCATATTTGAAGTAAAGAAAGCTTTATGCAGATTCTGGCTTTATATGGATTTTCTGTGACAGAAGAAGAGATTCAAACCATAGCTGACACCTGCCAAGACCTCAAGGGATCTGACTTGCTGTACCTTTAAATCTAATTACATGCTATTTTTTTCTATGACAACTTATATTTTTTTCAAAAATGTTTGAACATTTTATTAAAGACCAGCTACTTGAAAAACTAGAGATAGTTAAGCACTGATCTATTCATAGAGTTCCTACACAGCTAAAAATGTTTATATCAAATGAACAACAACAACAACAACAACAACAAAAACAGTACAGAAGAGCCACATATAGAAAGATTTTACAAACCCAACTCTAGAGAGCAGGTCAGATGGACTCCAAGACCTCACTGAATGTAGGAGCAACATAAAGCCTCCCGCTGGGGCAGAAAGGTAGGAAGCAGTCCACGTAGTCAAGAACAAGGTCTTCTGCCATCTGGTCTAAATGCTCGCCTCTAGTCTGGGTTCAGAGAAAGGTCCTGATCATTTGAACTGGTTGTCAATCAAAGTCCCTTTCATTTTTGCCTTCTTGGCTTCCAGTTCAGCCTGGGGAGGAAGAAAAGGTATATGTCATGATACATGATATGAAATTCTTATTTTCCTTCTTTATCCTATCACTACCTGCCCAAACACTCTCCCTCCATGCCCACTTAGTATACAAACTAGAATAGTGGTTTTACACTCCTTATGAATCTCTAGCAACTGCTTTCTGACCTTTCTGCTGTGTTGGCACACAGAAAATGGTGACGCACAAGGCTGCGTCAGTGCAGGCATCCCCCAGCCCTACAACTCCCAGAGGGCCGAGGGAATCAACCGATATCATGGTGCACCAGTATCTTATTGTTGGCACAACAGGAAGAAAAACACTATTCTAGAACAGTGCTACTTAGAGTTGTGTGGCCCATGATCTGCTTGTTACTGGTGCGTGCGAGATCCGCACAGACGTGGACAGTAAGCATTTAGAAACTTTTATAGCCATTTGACAGAGTAATAATAAAATAATTTAATAAAAACAACTGAGGCAAATCCATTTCACTGCATTTGATAAATTATAAATCTGCTCTTACAAATTGGAAATTTAAAAAAATAATAAAGCATTGAACTTCACCTCAGAAAACTTGATAAGCACTGCTCTAAACCACCACGGCAAGGTAAAGTGGCTCCCAAGACCTACCACCTCTGTCACCGAAAAACCCTCCACAGTCACTGGGGCACACTGGTATAGCTTTTAATAAGGCACTAATGAAGCGCTGTCTAATTTTAAAGAAATATCATAAGTAAATTATTATCAAGAAAACAAACGTGTAGGCACCATCACCTATGGGTGTGCACACTCTATGAGGAGCCCATGAATAATGCAGGAATGGGTGGTGGAGTCAGGGCTTTAAGGAGCAACGACTGGCCCCAGTGCTGGGCCTACCCATGGAGCACTGTCATGTGCCCATCACACCCAGGGAAAGCGTCCATAAACCTTGATCTGCAACTCCTGACCATGGACCACAAGTAGCAGATTAAAATATCATTCCAGTTAGGGCTGGATAACAAGTACTATCATTTAGGGCCTGAATCCTGTGGTAACTACTCCAGAGCAGGGTACACTGAGAGTCACAGCCCAGGGTTAAACACCTGGCAGCCAACTACACTGGTAACCCCTGACAGATGTCCTAAAGATGTCCCTCACTACTGAAGGATCTTTCAGACCAAGAAATCCAAACAGTCCAGCCCAGCACCTTGCCACCACGTGCCACTCACCAGCTCTTGCAGCCGCCTTTTGCTCATGCCTTTGCGCTCCAACTGTTTTTCAATCACTTTGGCATTCTGTGCGTACGAGTCAGCGACTTCTCTCTGAGGGGAAAAAAGAAGCGTCCTTAAACCAGCAGTCACACCAATGAGTAACAACAGAGACCTTAAGTACCAATGTGTACCAGTCAAATTATGAAATGATTACTGAAACTGCAGGGCTGTTCCCTTTCCACTCTGCAGGTTTTCAGTAATCCAGGAGAGGTCAGGTTTCAACTGAAATCATTTAAAAAGTCACAGATAACAGCCCCGGCCAGTGTGACTCAGTGGACTGAGTGTGGACTGCGACCCAAACGGTCACCGGTTCGATTCCCAGTCAGGGCACGTGCCTGGGTTGCAGGCTGGGTCCCTGGTAGGGGGCATGCAAGAGGCAACCGCACATTGATGTTTCTCTCCCTCTCTTGCTCCCTCCCTTCTCTTCTCTAAAAATAAATAAATAGAATCTTTAAAAAATGTTTAAAAACTAACAGATAACAGCTCTCTCTGTAAACATTATTATACTGAAGAACCATAAACATAATTGCTGCTACTGCTAAGGGCAGACTCATAAACCATCAGAGCCAGACTGGAAGTGGCCTGAAATCATTCAGCCCAATAGTATTTAAACTGAAGAGGGATGAGGGATTTGCCCCGTAAGGCCTTTCAAAAACACAGTATGACAAAAACAGCACTGATGAAGTGCAACTCCCTGGTTCTCATTTTACACATGATCCTGCAATTCGGGGACACAGGAACTAGCCATTCTCATAGTTTCTTACCGGCAGAGCAAGGTTTACAAGCAGCCTCCAATCATTCCACTGCTGGGATGCTCTTATTCTAGAACCTTGTTCCTTTCACACCAACCCCCCCCAGTTCAATTCCCTTGAGAGCAGAAGCACTTACAGCCTCAATCTCCTCTTCCTCTTCATCAATAGTTGACACAGTGACAGAGCTGAACTTGCCCATGTCTTTAGTCCGTTTGGTCATCATCACCTGGAGTTGCAGAAGAGGAGGAATCAGTCTAGACACAGCAAGAGGCTCTGTGAGTGCATGTGTGTGTGTGCGTGCGAGCAGGTGCACGTGTGCCTTGGTGCTGGGAAAGGTAAGCCATTGGGGGTGGAAAGCCACCTCTTTGGGATAGGCTGGCCTATCTAAAAGTGCCAATACTTTTATTTGCTTTAGATTGTTCTAACATTTTCCATTAAGGTTTTTTAAAGTACAACTAACATTTTGCCTGATTCATTCCATTTTAAATTGTTTACACTGGAAAAAGAAGAAATTTTGAAAGGAAATAAATATGAATAAAAACCATACAGTTTTGCCCTGGTGGGTGTGGCTCAATGGATTGAGTGCTGCCCTGCAAACCAAAGGGTCGCCAGTTCGATTCCCAGTCAGGGCACATGCCCAGTTTGAGGGCCAGGTCCCCAGTAGGGGGTGTGAGAGGCAACCACACACAGATGTTTCTTTCCCTCTCTTTCTCCCTCCCTTCCCCTCTCTCTAAAAATAAATAAATAAAATCTTTAAAAAATGCAGTTTCTAACTTTACTCATAGGGAAGCTGTAGGAAACAAAAAAACAATACATTATTACATAAAAATGACATTCTCTTAATAAAGAATGCATTCATTCGTAAAGGACAGTTTCTTGTGTGCTATCATCTTACTTTAAAATTTAGGGCTACATCTGTAGGTATATTAACCAGTCTGTCTCCTTCAATGACAATTACCTTCTTAGGAGGCTCTTGCTTCTGAGTATATATATTCGTTTTTCCAAAACCCTGGCCAAACTTGACCACTGCGCCATCCACAATGAAGGTTACAGGAGCATTCTTCGGCTGGGACTGGTAGAAGAGCGGCAGTCCACACCTGGGAAGCAGCAGAGTGAGTCACTGGGAAGTCTTAGAATTTAGATCCCCTAAACAGCGATTTGTAAAATGTGCTGAGATTCCAGGAATATTTTTGTTTGTGGCATAAACTAATGATGTGTTCTTTCCAGTGTCTCCCCAAACTACTCAGTAAGAATCACTGAGGGTGCTTGTTAAAACCACTGATCAGATGCCTTCGCCCCACCCCCAGAAGATCCTGATCCAGCAAATCTGGGGCAGAGGCGGGTAGCCTTGGTCTCTGTCATTTTCCTCGGCATTTCAAGTGATTCTTACCATCAGACAGATTTGGCAAACGCTGGCTCCTGCTACCGAATGTTTCTTGGTCAAAACTACTGCCATTCTTCCCAGGTGTCTGGGTGTCTAGTTTGTGCGTTTTGTCTCATTTGGTTTTGTTTCCACAGCGCTAAGAGGGAGTGGAAAGGCTCCGCTGCAATGCCTGGCACCCAAATTCCTGTAGTAATCGTCCTACTTTCTTTGGCTGGTCATTCTCATTATACTTTTTCAGCTAAATGAGGGAGACCCATAAGATCAGATAAAACCAATGTAATGAATCCAGTGTGGATGTGAACTAAAAATACCTTCTTGGCCCTCTCCCTGCTTTACCCCTCCTTCTGAGTCTTCTGAGAGCCAAGATGTAACTGTTAATTATTGAAACAAGATTAAACTTACTATTGTTTAATATTCTGTTACTCTAAAGCTGGAATATGAATATATATATATATATATATATATATATATATTGCATTAAATAAACTTCCAAGCTTTATAAATGGGCCTAGATTAAATTACACTATGTTACAGTTACCGTATGACCCAGTAACCCCACTCCAAGAGAAAACACATGTTCCCACCAAGATTTATACTATAATGTTCATAGCAGCTCTACTTGTAATAGCCAAAACCATCAACAACTCACCTGCCCTTCAACGAGTGAATGCTGCAACAAACCAGTGCAGCAGTATGCTGCTCAGCAATAGAGAGGAAGAAATTACTGATACACATAACAACTTGGATGACTCCCTAAAGCATTATGCTAAGTGAAAGAAACCAGATGTAGCAGATACGGAATGTACAATATATAGTAAAGCACATTTCGTAGAATTTACATAAAATTTTAGAAAAGGCAAAACCACAGTAACAGAAGGCAGATCACTGATTGCCGGGGGAGGGGGTGAGGCAGGGGAGCAACTGCTGAGGACACATGGGGTACTGGGGATGTTCCATATCACGGTAGTGATGCTATTACATGACTGCGTGCTTTTGTCAAGACCCATCAAATGGTACACTGAAGAAGGGCAAATTTAGTTACGTATAAATTACACCTCAAATTTCAAAAATACTACTATATTTAAAACCCCATTTTTGTGGCCAGCTGGTCAGACATGTAACTTTGACTTGTCTCTTCCAGAAGCATATTGTTATTTGTGTAGAGATTATAAGGATAAAGATACAACAAAGGTCCTGGCTGGTGTGGTCAGTGGATTGAGTGCTGGCCTGCAAACTGAAAGGTCACTGGTTCGGTTGCCAGTCAGGGCAAATGCCTGGGTTGCAAGCCAGGTCCCCAGTAGGGGGCATGCGAGAGGCAACCACACATTCATGTTTCTCTCACACCTTGATGTTTCTTTCTCTCTTTCTCCCTCTCTTCCCCTCTCTTTAAAAATAAACAAATAAAATCTTTTTTAAAAAGATACAACAGAGAATTGTATCCAAATAATTCTGTTCCTAACACATTCTTGCCTCTAGTTGCTTATGCTCAGAGAAACCCACATTGGTCATACTTACTTTGCACACTTCTTCCTGTACTGTCGTTCAATGCCTTCAGGCCTGCACACAAAAACAATGGAAGTTAAAGCAAAAAGATATGAGCAAATCTCATAACCTACTAACATCACTATTTCGTTTCGTCAAATGCTAAAAGAGTCTTTCAAAATTTGTCATCTCCTAGATCAACTGCTTATTAAACATGTATTAATTTTAAAGCATCCTTTCCTCTCACAAACACTGACTGAGCCCCTAATAGAGGGTCAGGCATCTCCCTGACAGAGGAAGAGGAGGCACAGTATTATAGTCCTAGCAGCCACCTTAGTTGCAGCAACAACAATAACAACAACAATAGAGGTAACTGCTTATATAGCTTTTACTACGTGCCAGGAACTGTTCTAAAGTGTACACGTATTAACTTAGTCAATTGTTATAAAAACCTTGTGAGGTACGTCATCCCATCAGTCCCATTTTACAGATGAGGGCTCCTAAGCACAAAGCAATTACATGATTTGCCCAAGGTCACACCATCAGGAACTAGAATAGGCTGAATTCAAGCCCAGGCTGTCAGATGCAACAGCTCACAGAACACTGCCTTAGATAACCAACTCTTCCACCCATCCAGTTACTGAACAGAAACCTGGGACTTATCCTTGATTCTGCACTTTCCCTTATCTCCCACACCCCTGCATATGCAAATCCTGTGGCTTTTCTCTCCAAATTAAGAAACAAATCTTAAACCAATGAGTTCTCCACTTCTTCCCATCTCAGGCCAGACCACCAGTATGTGTTCCTTGGACTATGGTCACCAGCTTTCTTGTGACTGGTCTTCTCACTTCCCCCACACATTTGTTTAAATTTTTTTAAAGATATTTATTTATTTTTAGAGAGAGGGGGATGGAGAAAGAGAGACAAATGCTGTGTGACAGAATGGATCAATGTGTGAGAGAATGGATCAGCTGCCTCTCACATGGCCCCCCTGGGGACCTGGCCCGCAACCCAGGCATGTGCTCTGACTGAGAATTGAACCAGTGACCCTTTGGTTTGCAGGCCAGCGCTCAATCCACTGAGCCAGAGCAGTCAGGGCTGTTTAAGTTTTTTAATGGGCAATATGTGCACATGGTCTATAAAGAGTATAAAATGAGAAGTAAACCTCCTCCCCACCCATTCTCCACCCACCCAGTTTTCTTCCCCAGAAGCAAATACTGTTTCTGGTTTCTTCTGTTGCTCTCAGAGATAGTGGGTGATACAAATAAAGAATCCTCATTGACACATAGAGAAAATAGTTTTCTTTTCCTTTTTAGACAGGTGTAGCATACCTTATACCATCCTCTACCTCTTTGTTCAGTTAAAAATGTATCTTAGGCCCTGGCTAGTGTGGCTCAGTGGATTGAGTGCCAGCCTGTGAACCCAAGGGTTGCTGGTCTGATTCCCAGACACGGCACATGACAGGCAACCACACATTGATGTTTCTCTCCCTTTCTTTCTCCCTCCCTTCCCCTCTCTCTAAAAGTAAATAAAATCTTTAAAAATGTATCTTGCCTAAAAAACATACATGTGATCCTTACCCATCATGATAATGAACTGCTTCATTCTTTACAAGGTCTGTACTATACGCCTTTGTATGGATGAACCAAATGTCTTTTACTTGTTGGATAAAATCCTAGAAGTGTATCCACTTTAAATTCTGGTAGACACTGCCAAATCACTCTCTAGAGAAGCTGAACCATTCACACTCCCATCACCAATGTGAGACTTCCTGTTTCCCCACAGTCAACACGGTATGTTATTAAAGTACACTACTGCCAATCTCGCATGTGAAAAATGTGATCCCATAACTTGTAATTCTTTGTTTTAAAAGAATGAAGCTAGGCAGCTTTTCATATACTTAATAGGCATTTGTATTTTCTTTTTTGGGGGGTGAATTGTCAGTTCCTATCCTTTGTCTATTGAGTCATCTTTTTATTGTATGTTAAGGAGACTTGCATATGCTAAGGGGCCTTGCAAACATTTCTTCCCCAGTTTGTATGTGTCTTTGATTTTTCCCCCCACATGGAGAGTTTAGATTTTTGTCTGATCAAAGAAATGGTGTGTGTGTGTGTGTGTGTGTGTGTGTGTGTGTATACGAGAGAGAGAGAGACAGATAGACAGACAGTTAGGCCTTCCTCACTCTAAATTCATATCTAAAATAAAAATTCTGTCTGCTTATTCTAGAATCTGCTTCCACTACTGTCTCACTCCAAATCATTCTGTAAATAAAGTCAAGAGTGGTTTCCTTGCCCTGGTCAGGTGGCTCAGTTGGTTGAATCATCGTTCCACACACCAAAAGGTCACGGGTTTGACTACAGTCAGGGCACATACCTAGGTTGTAGGTTGGTCGGGGCAGGTGTGGGAGGCAACCGATCAATGTTTCTCTCCCACATCGATTTTTCTCTGTCTCTCTCCCTTCCCCTCTCTCTAAAATCAAGAAACATATCCTTGGGTGAGGATTTAAAAAAAATTAAAGAGTGACTTCCCAAGACACCCAGTATAAAATCCAAACTCCTTACCATGGCCTAGCACTCAGCAACTGAGCCCATAATCGGGCCCCAGCCTCATCTCATACATTCCCCCTCTCTCTCACTATTGCACTAGCCACACAAGTCTTCCTTTTGTTCTTTGAACCAACAAGTGCTTTCCCACATCTGACCTTTCACACACGCCCTTCTCTCTGCCTAGCGTGCTCTTCTTACCATTCACTCCAGCTGTCCCATTCTCAACTTTTTTTGGTCTCAGTTCAAATATCACCTACTCATAGAGGCTTTCCCTGACCACCTTTTCTAAGGGGTTCTCATGTGATTCTCGGTATGAGCCCTTTGTTTCATTCATTCGACCTTTCAGAATCATAATTACTTTATCCTTCCATAATCCCATTACATTGTAAGGTCCATGAGATAAAGAAATCAGTGGAGACCCTGCCTGTCTGTCTCACCGCTCTATCCCCAGAGCAGAACAAAGTACTGGAAACAAAATAGACATGCTGTAAAGAATGGCTGAATTAATTACATTAAGAATTCAGTTTAGTGAGAAAAAGTATAATCATGGAAGTTCTTAAATAGGGGAATGTATGCAGTGTAATGGGGACACAGAGGTTGGAGCTGCCAATCTGTCCGAGGTAGCACGGAAGGCTTCCTGAGGAGGTGATGTGCAAGCTGCCAGTCCTGATAGAAAATGGTATTTTAGGCAGAGGGAATACTATGTAAAAGGCAAAACAGCACAAAACATTCAGAGAATAACAGTGTGTTACTGGCTCTTAAAAAAGGTGAAAGGAGTACTACATACCTCACAGACAAAAAGATTTTAAGATTACAGTATGAACAACTGTACACCAACAAATTAGATAACCGAGATGAAATGAACAAATCCCAGAAGAACAGGATGACACAAACTACCAAAACTCACTAAGAAACAGAAAATCTAAGTAAAACACAAGCAATTATAGTATAGCTAAATGGGACCTGATTAACATAAAAAACATTTGTGTTTCCAGGAACACCGTGAAGAAAGTGAAAAGGCAACCCCCAGAATGAGGAAAGACACAGTGGTGCTGCTTGGGGTGTAACTCTAATGCCGGTGATCCCCACCATCTGTAACACTTTGCCCTTCTGCTGACAAGTATTACTGATGTCGAGTGTGCTCCCATTTGCTAACATGACTGGACTAGGGCACTAGCAATATTTTTCATGTTGTGTACCCCATCTGGTTCCCACTGGCATTCTAAATTCAACCTCAACCTGAAGGAAACGAGTCACCAAGCAACCGACTTCTAGAACCCTAAAGGCAGCCAATCTTGTAAGCTGGAGCTTTCAAAGCACAGGAATATTAAAGGAGGCTGTATGTTTCCCAATGAGTCACTCTTCAAATACCTACTATGACAAATGGGATTTTGTCAAATTCATAAAAATTGATCAAGTATAAGGCAGGGTTCTTGCTCTAAAAAAATTCAACTTTTTGATATATACTGAGGCTCTAATGTAAATGAGACAAGTGCTATGATTATTAAAAATTGATTAATGAGCCAAATATTTAAACTAATTGATCTTGGTTGTCTTTCCTACCCTTCATCACTAGGAATATATGTGATAGGGAAGGCCGAAAACAAAACCAAATGTTCTTTCTGGTTGTGGTAGACTCCTGATTGGCTGCCAGTGACCTTTGCACCCTGGTATTGCTACCCTTGTAGTCTCTTCCCACAATGAATAGGGCTGATGTGTGAACCAATAGGACACTGCAGAAATGACAGTGTCTGAGTTCTGAGTCATAGACATAAAAGACACTGCACTTTCTGCCTTGCTCTCACTTAGATTACTCATACTGTGGGAAGCCAGCTGCTGTGTCATGAGGATACTCAAGCTGCCCTCTGGAAGATCCCTGCAGTGAGGAACTGAGGCCTTTCCCCAAATGTTAGCACTCAGCTGCCAATCATGCCAGGGAGCCACCGTGAAAGTGGAAACTCCAGCACCCATGGTCAATCTCTCAACCACAGCCTCACGAGAGACCAGAACTACCCACCTGAGCTGCTCTTGAATTCCTGACCCACAGAAACTATACGAGATGACGAATGTTTTTCTGTTGTTTAAAAAAAAATTAAGCGCATACCAGGAAATAAGGACAAAGAGGCAGGCCAAGGCCAGATCATAGAGAGCCTTCAGGCTTAGATTTTATCCTGCTAACCAGGATTTTTGTCTAAGCTATGCTCTGCAATGATCCCTAAATGAAATTGGATAGGGAAAGGGAAGGAGTCCTTAATGGGTTGGGCTGAAATCTTCTCCAGTCACAGTAGCTTCCTGCTTATTTACACTTTTGCGTATGAATTTCATTTGAAGAAAGGATTCAATGTCTAAAAATGTTTGAGAGACACCACTGTGGGTCATGAAGAGTCACTGAAAGATCTGAAGCAGGAGATTGGCATAATGTGCATTTGCAATCATTCAGGCAGAAAGAGAGTAAAACTAAAGACAAAAGACCAGGTAAAAAGTCCACTCCAACTCCACTCAAGCAAGCGATGATGGGAACTGGAATGATGGTAGTGTAGCAGGGCTGGACAGGAGGCAGCAGCCACAAGAGATTAGAAGGTAGAACTGACAGTACACGGTGAGTGGGTGTGTGCAGGGGACTGCCTCGGTGCAGGGATGGCTGAGAGGAACACAGGACAGGCTCCCAGACTTCTGCCTCGGGCCACTGCATGAATGGTGGCATCATCACAGGAGGAGGAAACAGAAGGAATTGTGTGGGGCTGATAGTTACAGAGACCTGACTGCAGTGGCTTCAACACAACAGTTTGTTCTCATGTGAAAGAAGTCTGGTCCTGGCAGGGGCCCAAGACCCCAGAATAGCATGGTGAAAGCTCTGCGATTCTTGTGGCCTTTCCTTCCCAGTCCTAACTGGCTGCTGGTGCTCCAATTATCGAGCCCGTTTTCCAAAAAGCAGGAAGAAATAAGAAGAGTAAAAAAGGTTTTCCTTGGAAGCCCCATCCAACAACTTCTACTTACATCTCTTTTACTTGGCAAAAGCTAAGTCACATTGAGAATCTTAAGGTTTTTTTTTGGGGGGGATGGGCTGGAATATGTACCCTAACTTTATAGACACTAGCATATAGGAGGATATGAGAGAAGATTTGGAGTGGAGCTGAGTGAACCAATCTGCAATATTTCCCACTTTAGAGAAATGATGAGTTTGGCCTTGGTTATGGTGGATCTGAGGTAGAACATCAGGTGAGGAGGTAGAGTAGGCAGTTAGATATACAGTTTTAGGCACAGGAGAAAAACATAGGCAGATCTAGATTTTGTGAGTCATCAGCATATAAGTGTAACTGATGCCATGAAAGGTGGTGAGAATGTCCAAAGACAGTATAAAGAGAGAGAAAGAAATAAAAAAAATCAACGCCAGAGCCCTGGAGAAGACCAACACTTAACAGGCAGGCAGAAAAATCCAGAAGACTGAGAAAGCCAATGAAGTATAAGGAGAATCGCAAGAGCAAGTTCACAGAAATCAAGGAAGGAGAAAGCGTCAAGGGAGGGGCACGGGCAACAAAGACACAGACAGAAACTCACCCACTGATTTGCACCTGGGGGAGTGGTAAATGAGGAAAAGAGAGGACTAGGGAACAACAGTGTCAAAGAAGAATTACTTTTTAAAAAATTATTTCTTTATTTTAGAGAGAGGGGAAGGGAGGGAGAAAGAGAGGGAGAGAAACATCAGTGCAAGAGAGAAACATTGATTAGCTACCTCTCACATGCACCCTGACCCAACCCGCAATCCAGACTTGTGCCCTGACCAGGAATCGAACCAGTGACCTTTCCCTTTGCAGAACTATGCCCAACCAACTGAGCCACACTGGCCAAGGCAAAGAAGGGGTACTTTGGAACCAATAGACTTGGAAGTGGAAAGTGATGGGTTCCAGGAACTGTGTTGGGCAGACTGCTGTATTTTCAGTAACTAGCGCTCCCACACCCAGCAGGCTACAGAAGGGTAAGGAGCAAGCCGAAATTCCACCCTGGCCAGCTGGGGAGCACACTAGACTGGTCATGATTACAGCAGGAACTCTATCAACCAAGAGAGGAATTTACCATGCCTTGTCCGTAAAGTCTAAGAACTCTATGGCTCAACAGAGTCACTTGGCCAGAAGCCTCAGGCCTGGGAAGTACCCAACACTAAAGCTGGGCCTGAAGCTGGCTCACTTCTAGGATCAGGCTGACTTGATTCCAGGTTTCTACTTCAGCCTAGGACCACACAATTTTCTGGCCTAGAACTGGGGACATCTGCCTTATAGTGTCATAGGAACCTGTGGCCTAGTTGCATTACAGATTACTTTCTGTACTAACGAAATAATATATACTCTTTCAATATATATAATATATACTACTATTATATAGTAGTGTATACAATATATAATGTATGTAATATGTTATGTAAATATATAATTAATAATTTACTGATCCTAAAGATAGTCAGTTAATAATTTTCAGAATTAGAAGCCTAAATAAAGATTAACAGAGATAGAAAAAGCACAAGAGAAGGAATTAGCTTTAGATACGGCATGTCATTTATAAAACTATTTATGTGCCATAATGAAGTATTTCTCTGCTATTGCCTGTGAATATCATAAGTTTCATTATAATTTGTGCCCCAGGGTGTATCTGGCATATAACCAAAATCATCTTCAACTGCAGAATTTTGGAAGCCCAGTTGTCACACTGGTGCTTGATGCTCGATTTCCTACTGAATGTCAACTAGCAGTGGTTTATAACTTTCTTCATTAGTGTGGGCTGATATCAGTTTGGTTTCTTAAATAAACATCAATAGATGCCAGCCTGTAGTTTTTTCTACTTTGAAACTAGAACATAAGCTCCACATAATATAAGCTCCATAAGGGGCTTATATATTTGCTTGTTTACTGGTTGCACTGCGTTGGATAGTGCCCCTTTAAAAAGGAATGTCCTTCCAGGAACCTCAGGATGTGGCCCCATTTGAAAAGAGGGTTGTTGAAGATGTAATTAGTTAAGATGAGGTCATGCAGATGAGTAGAATGTGCCCTGATCTGATGTGACTGGTGTCCTTAGGAGAAGAAGAGAAGAGACACAGAGGGAAGTCCATATGATGATGCAGACGGAGATCAGAGTGATGTATCTACAAGCCAAGAAATGCCAAGGATGGCTAGCAAACACCAGAAGCTAGGAAGGGGCAAGGAAGGATTCTGCCCTAGAACCTTCAGAAAGTGAGCATAGCTCTTCTGACACCTTAATTTCAGACTTCTAGCCACCAGAACTGTGAGACAATTAATTTCTGTTGTTTTAAGCCACCCAGTTTAGCCAACTAATCTACTAGAATATCCCAGGTTTCTAGGGAACTTGGTAGGTAGGAGATCAATAAATGAGATATTTAATGAATAAATGGATGGATGGATGGACGGACTTTTTAATTCCCTAGAATTGACCTCTCTCTGGCATCTGGCACCTGTTGATGACCACCCCCACCCCCACATGCACTTCTTGAAACTGTCCTCTCCTGTTTTCCACACCACCAGGTTCTGCTGGTTCTGTTCCAGTTATTTTATCTGCTTTTTAAATATCAGTGCTTTCCAGGATTGTATCTTCAATCCTCTCTCTTTTTTCCCTCTACAATCTTTCTATGTAATTTTATCCCTTCCCAGGCTTTAATTCTCCACATATACCAAGGATTCCCAAATCTACAAGAGATCTACCCATATCACTCCTCTGCTTTAAAAAAGGAGATGGTTATTTTCTGCAGATAAGGTCCAAACTGGCCCACTTCAGCATTTTATTGTCCTCACCCCAGGAGCTATGAACCCCTTCCGGTAGGGTGCCCTGGGCTCTAGACAAAAAGAACTACTTAAATTTCCAAAGCACACATATTTGATGAATTTAATGTTTCCATATTCCCTCCATCTGGAATGCTTCTCATTCCCTTCATCTACTTTGTGAAATCCTAGTTCAAAGCCAAACACAAAGCCACCATTTGTTTCTACTTTTCCTGACTACCATTCAGGCAGGGCGAGCTACTCCTATCTGTTTTCCCACAGCCTTTTGTTCAGCACACCAGTATTTCATCATATCACTAAAGGCAGCCTGTTCCCTCACTGAGCTTTACGCTCTTTAATGGTAAGGAAGGCACTTTATTCAACTTGGCAGATGCAGTCCCTAAATCAGTGCCTGTACATAGCATGCTCCAAGACATTACAGGTTGAATGACCTCATTCTACTTGCAAAAAAATCCCCCAAAGTACAGCTCTCAAATGGCAATAGAATCACATCTCAGCACCATTTCAACAAAACACAATAAAGATACTGCTGCATTAACAGAAGTTACAGATCTACCACAAACACCGACGTTTGGGCCCAAATGGATGACCTTTTTGACACTAGATATGGTATTTATAGTCTCAGAACTAGGCCCAAACACAATAAGAAAATCCCATACAGAAAACATCAACCTCTTACCTGCGAAGATACGTAGTCTCCTCGTCTTCTGTGTTACAGAACTTGTGGGCGTGTTTGGCAGCATCAATCACCCGGGACCGATCCCGGGGCCTCATGGGCAATTTCTCTAACTGACAGTCTGAAGTAATGGAGAAAGATGTGGATATTAGAGTCACTGAAAAATACCCTGAGGCAATCAGAAGTTTTTGGGGTTGGGGGGCCTAGCACCACAGTTTTTACTATAATAACTACACTTATTGAAACCTATCATTGAGTTTTCCAACTAAAAGTGACTTGGTGTCAGGAGACCTGGATTTTAGTCCCAGCTCTATTACATACACCCTGTAGAACGGTATTTAAAGCTTGGGAATGGTTGAGATCACTTAGGGAATGAGGTCAGATTGAGAACAGGTGACAGGACTGAGTCCTAGGGCCTTGCAAGGCCTAAATTTGAGACAGAAAAAGGACCAGACACTGAGAAGGGGCAAAATCGAGGTAGGAGGAAAATCAGGAGAGTGAGGAGTCATGGAAGCAAAGGAAAAAAAGTGTTTCAAGAAGGATGGAGTGCTCATCTCTGTCAAATGCCACTGAGATGGGGACTAATATGACCACTGACCACTGGAACTGGTAATATGTTCAGTTATTAACCTTGACAAATGTGGTTTAGATGGCAATGTGGGAAGGAAGGCCTGTCTGAAGTGAGGTCAAGTGGGAAGTGAGGATGCAGAAACAGGCAATATAGGCAATCCTTTTTAGAAGTTTGCTATTTTTTTAAAAGCAAAGAAATGAGATTATAATTGGAGGAGAATGTAGGATCAAGGAAGGATTTTATTTTCATTGACGATAAGAGCTACTACTGTATCTAGAAGCGGAGTGAGAGGTGGGGGAAATAAGGTGTATTGTTTCTGAAGGAGAAATTAGTTTTGAAGGGGGGGGGGTCTGGATATAGACTTACAAGGTTAACGGATGTGTAAGGAAGATGTTGATGCAGAAGGAAAGCCACCCAGAAGAAATCTTCAAATAGACGTGGCTCCCAGATCACACAGCCTGAGAAAAACTGCACTGGAGAACCGGAAGTCTCGCTCCTCGCAGCGCCCCGGACCGCCCGCCAGCTCCCCACTACATACCCAGCACGAGAACCATCTGGCCGCACAAACAGTAGTAGACGTGGAGGGGCTTCTCGCCGTCGTCATATTCCTCCCGGTCCCGAGTGTCAGAGCAGACAACTGACCGGGACACAACTTTAGGCATGGTTCACAGGTGACACCCAGAAAACGCCAAAACTAAGGGTCGCGCAGAAATGACGTCACAGACGCGCAGCGAACCTACCCCCTATAGTAACGGCTAAGCTGCTGTCAGTTACTGTTACGCGGACTTCCGGGCTGTCTCATTAGGCTAATAAGTTCGGGGGCGTCCAGAGCCTCCCAGAACCTCCTTTGCCTTGGCCGTTAACTATTACGGCTTTACTTGGGACACCTTTGACATTATTTAAATTTCTTCCCATGTATGCATATGTATACGCCTATATATTTATATATAAAATCAGATAAAATAAAGAACTATATTTACACAATAGGCCTGATACAGATTTTAGGTGTGCCTCTGTGATTTTAATGGCTGTATTCAGGATGAGTACCTAATGAAGTTGAGACATCTTTTTAAAGCTGCGATATAATTCACATAACATAAAATATAAAGTGTACGATTCAGTGGGGTTTTGTTGTTTTGTTTTTTTTTAGTATATTCACAAAGTTGTACAACCATCACTGCTATCTAATTTCAGAATATTTTCATCATCCCCAAAAGAAATCCCATTTGATTAGCAGTCACTCCCCACCTCTTTTCCGGACCCTAGCAACCCCTCATTTACTTTCAATCTCTATGGGTTTGCCTCTTGTGGACATTTCACATGAATGAAATAATACAATATGTGGCTGTTGGAGTCTGGCTTCTTTCACTTAATATACTGTAATGTTTTCAGTAAAAAGTAGTAATGAATCAGTAAAATGGAATTTCATTCCTTTTTATAGAGGAATAATATTTTGTTGTATGAATATACCACATTTTGTTTATTCATTCATCAGTTGATGGACATTTACACTGTTGCTAGTTTTTGTATATGACTGACACTACTATGAACATTGGTGTACAAGTTTTTGTAAGGACATACGTTTTTAGTTCTCTTTGGTATATACTTAGGAGTGGAATTGCTGGGTCATATAGTAACCTGATGTTTAACCTTTTGAGGAGCTGCCAAGAGTGTTTTCCAAAGTGGCTTTACTATGCCTACCAGGAATCTATCTATGGGGGCTTCTGATTTCTTCACTTCTTCACCAATAATTATTCGAGTCTGTCTTTCTGATCATGGCCATCCTGGTGGGTGTGAAGTGGTAGCTCATTGTGGTTTTGATTGCCCTTCCCCTGATGCTTAGGGATGTTGAGTACTTTTTATGTGTATTTATCACTTATATATCTTCTTCGAAGAAATGTCTACTTGAATCCTTTGCCCATTTTTAATTGGGTTATTTCTCATTTTATTGTTGAATTGCATAAGTTGTTATATATCTTAGATACTGGACCCTAGTCATATAAATGATTTGCAAGCAGACGCATCTTAATGATATTGTTTGCCACAGGTATAAGGGAACGTCTTCCACCTTTCCTTTCCCCAACCCAGAAACTCTCTCAGAATGCTTTTTGTGGAGGACGGAATCCTGGAGCTATCCAGAATAAGGACATTGAGACAGTTTATATTGAATGCCTTCAATAATCCATATGATGACACCAAAATAGTGGAGTTTTAAGAGAATTTACTGAAGATAGCAGGAGCTTACTATTAGAAAATTAACTGCTTGTCTGGAAGAAGTTTTGTGTTCAAGATACAGAAGATGTAAATGGATGGGAATTTAAAGTGATCTGCTAGCCCTCAAACAAACATGAGTTAAATAAAGTATAAAAGATATATCAATGCATGTCTTAAAAAATCAGTGTTTACTCCTATGTCTTAGCCCAATGTCATCCCTGATTCTATGTTATTCAGTATTTATTGATCTTCTACTGTAGTCATCAATTATAAATAGTCTCACCCACTCATCTGGCTTAGTCTAGCGCAGAAGTGGGTAAACTTTTCCTGTAAAGGGCTAGAGAATAAATGTTTTAGGCTTTTAGTGCCAAGAGGTAAAATCAAGAACATTAGGTAGGTACTAGTATAACAAGAGAAAAAACAAATCTCCACAAATATTTATTGATGAAATTCAAAATATAATAATCAAGTGTATATATATATATATATATATATATATATATATATATATATAGTAATACAGGTCTATTGAGAAGAATGGCATTCTTTGATGGAGGGATAACATTTCACTTAACTAGGGTTCAAAGTGAGTGTTCCCTGTCATCAAAATAAGCTACAATCTCAACACACCTTTAAAGGTTTTAAAATTGTTTCATATATGATTAAGTTGACATTTTTAAGAACCTCATTTTTATTCTGTAATAAAAGTTTACAACTTGATTTTTTAAAGTCAAATGCATGTACCTATTAATAAAGTCCTTAAATAATTTTTTTAAAGAGTAAATTGCAGCCCTGGCTGGTATGGCTCAGTGTATTGAACACTGGCCTGTGAATGAGAGTGTCACTGGTTCGATTCCCAGTCAGGGCACATGCCTGGGTTGTGGGCCAGGTCCCCAGTGCGGGGGCACATGAGAGACAACCACACATTGATGTTTCTCTCCCTCTCTTTCTCCCTCCCTTCTCCTCTGTCTTAAATAAATAAATAAATAAATAAATAAATAAATAAATAAAGTTGCAACTATTCATCTGTTAATGTTTATCTGTAATGAGAGTTTGTGTATTTCATCTCTAAAAAAAAATTAACACATAAGTACTGCCAAATACCGGTATCAATCCACAAGCAACTGATTTTAATTGAGCATATCCATCTCATAGAAGGCATTTAGAGAATTCAATTAGATTCTTCTCTTAATATTTGCCCTTTAGCATGTCATTATGTTGTAGAGTAATCATGTCCAATTAAAATTTAGGTGGAGGCTCCACAAATGCACAAATTAATGTTGAAATATAGAAATTTCCTTTGCACTTTGCATCAAGGTCTGAAAAATGCCACTGTGACTGTAATTTGAGCTCAGAAAATACACCCACTGCAAATTTGTGTGGGAATGCAAATCCTCATTTTTGTTTTAACTTTTTACAGCACAGGAAGTGATTAAAGTAACTTCACATTACATGTGATTCAAACAATGTTAGTTGTCATTGAAATGAATTTACTGCAGTATAAGTTTCACATGTAAGCAGAATTTTGCCTTGTAATTTTAGGTTAAGTGCATTAAGTAACATTATCAAGTCTAGAGTAGAAGCTATTTCAAAAACCATTCAGCATTCAATAATAGAGGTTGAGGGTGAATTTTCTCATTCAGAAAATTTTCAATCTCAGTCCTGAGCTTTAAAAAGACTTTTTATAAGAGCACTGCTAAGCTAATGAACTGCTGTTAGTAGGCCAAGACAGAAAATTCAGCTTCTGTTTCTGACAAAAATTCATGAAACTGACAATGATTTAGTCCATCAGAGTGAGTGAAATACATTGTTGACACTAATGGTTGAATAACACAAGGGAGATTCAAATATTTTCCTGCAAAGTACCTGCTGTTTAATAATGAAATGAACAACCATGGTATTTAAACTTACATTTTCCCAAGCTTTGTACATGTGTCCTTTCTTCTTCATACATATTTGATCAGCAGATTCTACTTCAGGTTGTATTGAACTAGCATTTCTTGACTTCTTTGGAAATATTCTCATCTGCAGTTGTTTCTCAAAAACTATTCATACAGGCCAATTCTTCCATCACTTTACACTCTGTGTTGACTCTGAGGAAACAACTGAACAGTATTGGTAACATCTGTGAATTCATCAAGACCCAAGGAAAACCACTGGAAATTATTTGCCCTATTTTTTAAAATGACTATTGATGCTGCTTCCAATGTTCTTAACTCTTTGAGTCACCGTTCTTGCTGAAAGGCTAACAGTCTTTGAAAAGTTCATTTTCCCTGGACACATTTCTCTGGCTTCTGAAATCAAACACAATTTCATTAACTCACCATCAGTAAATGGCTTTCCTTCCTTCCTTGGCTAACAAACGAGCCACTGAGAAACTCACTTTGACCACAGTTGCATTTTCTTTTTTCTTTCTTTCTTTCTTTTTTTTGTGAAGAACTCTGCCATAATAATTATTCCATTTTAAACCTTCTAATTTTTCTAATCATTGCTTTCCTGTGAGCTGGGAACATTGCGATGTGTGGTTAGTTCGATAATGGCCATGTACATTGTATTCTTTGAGCAGTGCTAGAGCATCACCTTGTAATAAACACAATGCTTTGTTTGACAGCTAATTTGATAACCAAGTAATCTACACTTAAAAGCATGATATTCAAAATCCACTTTTATTTTCTTGTTTTGACATGACAGGCATGCACTTTTAATTTTGAAAAACGCCGCAATATGGTGACACTCAAAATGCTATTGAATTATAACCGTGTCACTGGGATTTGTAGTGAACCAACCAACAGTGTGAAGGGATGAGAGCACCACATACAGTCTCTGTCACAGCTACTCAACTTTGTCATTATAGCATAGAAGCGGTCACAGGCAATATATAAATGAAAGAGCATGGCTGTGTCCCAGTGAAACTTCAGGGACACTGAAATTTGAATATCATAGTCTTTATGTGTTATGAAATATTATTAAATATTATTCTCCTTTGGATCATTTTTCCACCATTTAAAAATATAGAGCTTGCGGACCATAGGGGGAAAGATGGCAGGCTTGATTTGGTGGATGTAGCTGGTTTGATTGCAGTTTTATACACAACACTGTAGTCATGTGTATTAGTTTCCTATTACTGCTGTAACAAACTACCTTGTGACTTAGGAGACACAAATTTATTACCTTACAGTTCTGGAGATTAGAAGTCCAAAATCAACCTCGCTTGTCTAAAGTCAAGATGTCAGCAGGGCTGGAGTCCCCAGGGGAGAAGCCATTCTTGGCCTCTTCCAGCTTCTAGGGGCTACCCGCATCCCTTGACTCCTTGGATGGTGGCTCTATCACTCCAATCTCTGATTCCTACATCACATGCCCTTCTCTCTGAATTCGGACTCCTCCTTCCCTCTTAGAAGGACCCGCATGATTGCATCAGGCCCACCAGTTTAATCCTGGATATAATCTCCCCATCTCAAGATTCTTAAAGTTAACCACATTTGCAAAGTCCCCTTTTTCAATTTAAGGTAATGTATTCACAGGTTCCAGAGATTATTCTGAGGTCTTGAGGATGGGTAGGGGGAGCATTATTCAGCCTGCCGTACCATGCCTTTGGCCTTGTGATTCAACAATGCAGCTAGTAGGGGAGGGGTGGGGGAAAAAGGCAGAAAACTGTACTTAAACAACAATAAAAATGTTCTTAAAAAAGAAATTAATGATCAAAAATTGATTAAACATTTTTATAAATAAAAACATAAAGTAAAAGAACAATTCAGCTAGTAGTAAAGTCCTATGTTCATGCTCTAATTTCCCCCTTTCACTAAGCTTCACTTTTTCTTTCTTCTCTCCCTCCTCCCCTCCCCTCCCCTTCTCTCTGTCTTCTTTCTCCTCTCTCTCTTTCTCTCCCTATATCCTAGGGGCTATAAGTAAACAGCATAGTACTACTTTTATCGCCAAAGCCACACTGTGACAACTGGTTTCATACTTGATGCTCTTGACTTGTCTTCTGACATTATTGGGGTCAAGAAAGACCTTTTGATATTATTTGTGGTTTCCTGGTTGCCATTTGTACTGCCATTTGTACATTTTATCAATAGAAGTGAAAACTATGGGAAAATAAAATTCCTTGCCTTCACTGACTAACAGAAATACAAACGGCCTCATAGGCAGGAAATGATCATTTATCCAGTCTCTCCTTCCAACCCAAATTAGTTAGGGAAATCACAACTTATTCTGCAATTTGAAAGTTTCATGAATGAAATTCTACAATCTCCCTAGTCAGATACTGCCATATTTCACAGTCCTCCTTGTAGGAAAATTCTCAAATCCTTGCCTATAGATAATTTGAACTTTTAAAAAATGTTCCCTGAAGCTGCATTGCTAACTCACTTTAAACTGAAGAGGACTTGCAGTTCTTGGGAAAGGGGGATGCTTGACTTTGAAGAGGTTATTTCTTCGAGATGCAGTGGTGAGAAGAGGGTGGAAGGATTGCTTGGTCAACTCTGCTATGGTTAGTATGTTCTAGCCTGGCAATCGTCTGTGCTGGAGAACACTCTTCTGTGTTGCTGCTTGCTGCGACAACCCTGCTTCTGCTGAGGAATGTGGTGGCACTATGTTCCTGCAATGCAGTTCCACTGCACAGTTAGGGTACTCTCCCCATGGCCTGGTGCCATGGGGCTTCCGAACTGCGTTGGTTCATGCTCCTGAGTTTTCTTGGTTAGGTACTCCGTGGAAGGAAGAGCAAAGGAACTGCAGAAAACAGACAAGTCCACAACAAACTCAAACACATCGCTAGCCTTCGATAACTTTCAGACGTTTACATCCAGTGCCAGGAGATTCCCAGTCTCTCTCCTACTTGACTAGTACATTATATGCTGCTTCTCAGTAGGATGTTTTCAACACATCTCTCTTAGACTCGAACATATATGAAAGCTGCCTATCACTCCTAAATTCCTCATCCTTGCATTTGGAGGCATTTAATTAACTTCTGTAACCCCCACTTTTCTAAGTGGAGGTCCCCTCATTCTCCATTCATCACGTTAATCTGCCCACTAACCCCAGAACATGGTTAGCTCCATGTCTTTGTCGGTGCTGTCACCCTCGTAGAAACTGATCGCGTTCTCTCCCAAGCCCTGCTTTCATCTCTTTTAAAACAAAGTTGAGACTGGATCCATGCCAGGAAGCTTGTTCCAACCTCACCAGACAGATGAGTCACCTGCTATGCAGTCCCTCATCATCTGTGGATTCACATGCTTTTGCTACGTATCTTGAAAATGCCACCCCCTCCGTCAAGATTCCTGGCTATTGATGTACATACACCTTCTTTCAGTTATTCAGTCAGACACTCGTGTAGGTTCTGCTGTGAGGGAATTTTGCAGATGTAATTAAAGCCCCAAATCAGATGATTTTAAGACAGGACATTACGCGTGGTGAGCCTGATTTAATCAGATAACCTTTAAAGCAGACTGTGCTCTTCCTGAAGAAAGAGATTCGGAGTATGAGAGAAATTTGATGGGAGAGAAATTCTCTGTCACTGGCTTTGAAGATGGAATAGGCCACGTAGCAGGCAATGTGGGAGACCTCTAGGAGCTCAGAATGGTCCCTGACTGGCAGCCAGTGAGGAAATGGGGGGCCTTAGTGTTACAACCACAAAGAAGTTAACTTGGCCAACAGCTTGTGGTAATTTGTTAAGCAGCAATAGAAAACAAATGGATTTGCTTTTGTAGATATTCCTTTTGTTGATTTCATATGTGTGTATTAGTCCACGTTTCTAAATGAGAGGAAAAGGCTTTTAAAATTGATTTTTGTACCCCTTTTCCACCACAGGTATAATGTGAGGTAATTAAGGAGACTTGCCTTAAGTGATATTTTGGAATTAATGGGAGTTATAAATCCTTGATATGAAAGCACCTGTTGTTAAGTAGCAGCTAGAATTACCGCCATTGTTAAGTGCCCCCAATCTCCCATGTTAGAAATAAATTTCTGCACATCTGATATTTTGTGGATATCTTCACATGTATGTCTCACCAGTCCCATGAACTCAGTAAGTCCCAAATTTCCTTTCACCAAACTGTTCCTCCCCCTCTATTTCCTAATTCTGTTCACAGCACCTTCAAAACTCCAGTTGCCACCTTAGAACTCCAGCCATTATTGACTCCTTTCTCTATCTTGCACTCATAATCTCTCTGTTGCCAAATGCTCTACATTCTTCCCTCCTCTCCATTTTCATCATTCCTGCCTGGTTTAGTATCTATCTCATAGAATATGTCAAGAATTTCCTAGTCAAGGCCCTCCTGGGACCAATCTCTGATTAGCAGAACTCTAACCACTCTGCTCACCCACCTTCCAAGAAATCCACTGTCTTGGTGTTCAAAACTCTCCAAGACCTAACTCAAACCTATTTTTCTCATATTTTCAAAAATTCTTAAATGAATATTTTGCCTGTTTTCTAAGTTATTTGGGATTGACCTTTAAAAATATTATTGCTTTTGCAGGTCCGAATCCTTCCTGTAATCTACAGCTTTTTCAAGTGCATCTTACCATTACTTTTACTTCAGACCCTCTCAGACCTTGGATTCTGAACATACAGCAGTGGCTTGGCTCGTTGAACTGTCAAGGGGAAAATGTGGTTCCAGAACCAAATTGTGAGTGCGCGGAACTAAAACCTCATTCTTGCCTTAACTGTCATTCCCTCCTCCAGGACACGCACCACCATTTTGTGCTTTGGGGTATCATTGACCTAAATGTTGGGACCCAAATCCCTCACATTCATCCCTCAGAAAAGCGACCACAGTCCCCTTTCATAGTCAAGGCTGATTTACTGCAGATTTTCAGTGATTTTGACTGGTCACAGGCAGCTTTCTCCACTCTCTGTGTTCTGGGGTTAGTGTGCATGCACCACCCCAGTTCCAGCTTTTTGAGAAGCTTCAAGTTTGCCTCTGCCCACTCCCTCCTCTAGTTTGGGATTTCCACCCTTCTTGACCCTCCAACCACAGGGAGCACTTTAAGTGATCTGGCTTTTCAAAAAAAAAAAATTTTTTTTTAACTTATGATTTTAGCCCTGGCTGGTGTGGTTCATTGGATTGAGTGCCAGGCTGCAAACCAAAGGGTGGGTGGTTGGATTCCTAGCCAGGTCACATGCCTGGGTTGCAGGCCAGGTGTCCAGTGGGGAGAGCAGAAGAGGCAACTGTACATTGATATTTCTCTCCCTCTCTCTGTCTTTCCTTTCCCCTCTCTCTGTAAATAAATAAATAAATAAATAAAATATTAAAAAATTACTAAACAGTTAAAAAAGAGAGAATATTATCTAAAAATGCAAAAATTATGTCATCTAGAGCAGGGGTGTCAGAGTCATTTTCACCGGGAGCCACATCAGCCTTGCGGTTGCCTTCAAAGGGCCGAATGTAGAGCTCCTTGCCACTAGTTAAGGAATAGTTACATTTATAAATGTAATTTAAATTTACATTCCGCCCTTTGAAGGGAATCACGAGGCTGACGTGGCCCCCAGTCAAAATCAGTGTGACACTCTTGATATAGACTAAGCATAGAAACTATACAGATAAAAATATTTTAATTTTTTTTAACTTATTGGTTTTAGAGGGGAAAGGAGAGAGAAAACAGTAATTTGTTGTTGCACCTATTGATACATCCATTGGCTGCCCTGACTTGGGATCGAACCTCCAACCTTGGGATCCCGGGACGATTCGCTAACCAATGAAGCTAGTCGGCCAGGGCAAGTGAGCTGGTTTTAAAACACACACACACACAACCGAAAAAAAGCTTACCAGGGTCCCTTCTAGATTTCGCAGGTGGGGATGCGGCTCATTCCCCCACCGAATACTCGAGTGCTGTAGGTTTTCGTTCGCTCGTCAGACCGCCTCTCAGCCCTCTCACTGCTCTGGCGAGGGTTTTATTACCTAAGCAACTTTGCTTCCCCTCCCCCCGCCCGTCTTGGTACGGCCTGTCCGGCGTTCCATTCCTCCCCCCCTTCCTTCCAGGTTGGTTCAGCCCCTGTCTACTCCGGGGTGGTGCTTAGCCGGCGCCAGACCGACCCTCGACTTCGGAGGGGCAGTGCAGTGCCTCTGGGCGCTTCTTCCCCGTCGTCTTCGGCTTCTTCAGCCTCCTCAGTCCCCTT
Source organism: Anoura caudifer (assembly GCA_004027475.1). Classification (NCBI taxonomy): domain Eukaryota; kingdom Metazoa; phylum Chordata; class Mammalia; order Chiroptera; family Phyllostomidae; genus Anoura; species Anoura caudifer. The sequence continues at coordinate 135,126 of PVKU01003818.1, read as the reverse complement.
ACCCTCGACTGGGACCCGAGATCTCGGTGTATGCCCCAGCCCTGACCCCGCTCGAGATATGTCTACCCCGGCTCGGCGGCGCCTCATGCGGGACTTCAAGAGGTAACCGACGGGGAACGCGGCGGCCGGGGGGCTGGCAACGGGACGCAGGGCGGGTCCCGAGGCGGGCTGGGGGTTGAGGGCGGCCGGGAGCGACGCGGCTGCGGGATCGCAGGGCCCCTGTCTGTTTCCCTAAAGGTTACAGGAGGATCCTCCAGCCGGAGTCAGTGGGGCTCCGTCCGAAAACAACATAATGGTTTGGAACGCGGTCATTTTTGGGTGAGTCTGCGTTCCGGCCATTGGCGAGGGATGGGGGATGTGAGGTGGCTCTGCCTGCTCTCTGGGACCGGCCCCTGTAGAAGGCAGAATGGGAAAGGGACAGTGTTGGGGTCTGGCGGGGCCTAGGCGCCTCCCCGGAGCCTGTGCCTCGATTAGCTCGGTTCCCGCTGCCAGGGGAACCGTTTGGGGTTCTTAGGGGGGCGGGGCGGGGAGTGGTGGTGGTGGTTAGGCGCGGCGGCCTGCACTCGGTGTCTGAGCCTGAAACGTCCATTTGTAGTGGCTTTCTGACCCAGGAACCGGTGTTTTACCGGAGGTGGAGTTGGCAGAGCCTAAAATAGCCATCTCCTAAAATGAACCAGGGAGAAAGGGAACCCCTTAAGCGACAACTGACTTGTTTTTCTCTGTGTTGCAGGCCTGAAGGGACCCCGTTTGAGGATGGTAAGAGAGTTTCTTTAGACACACCTTTCAGGAGCCTGATCACCTGGGGAAGGGTTCCTAGTCATCCTGGAAGTGCCTCCTACTTAGGAACCTGCTTCTCCCTAGCCTCTGCCTACTAAAGGCTTCAGTGGAATCCAATATGTGGCAGGTTGTTCTGGCTATTGTCTGCTTAATTAGAAGTGCACCTTTTTTTCCTGCTTCTTTAAAAAAATCTGAGTAAAGCAATCACTTTTTTAAAGGAGCATCATAGCACTGATATTAAAGACTTTCCAGGTCTGGGTTGTGATCTGCAAAATTCAGCCCCCATCAAGATACTGAGTTAGTAATATCCAACCCAACCACTTGCTGATAGACTGACAGACCCCAGAGACCATCTGGTTACCATTCTACCACAAGGGCAGGGATTGTGTACAGCAGGTGTTTATATGTTTGTTGGATGTTGAATAGATGCAAGCATCCCTTGCAAACAACTATCTGGTTTCTACAATCTGGCATTAAACGCCTGTCAGCTTTACCGCTCTAAAATGGTTTTTTAGTGGGCAGTTTGAGTATAATATGGTTTCTTATTTTTAAATGAGTTTTCAGAGTTGGATTTGACTTGAAAAACATATTACTTGCTTTTAAAGATTTTTTAAAACTTTCTATTTTGAGGTAGTTATAGATTCATGTACAGTTGTAATAAATAATACAGAGAGACTGTATATCCTTCACCTACATCCTCCTCTGGTAACATCAATGACTATATTACGCTATCACAACTAGGAAATTGACAATGATATAGCTTTATGTGCACTCAATTGTGTGTGTGGTTGATTTTTGAAAGTTTAATTCATTTAAAAGATGATTAAAAGCATTTGAACTACTGTTTGACATCTATAATATTTGAGATATTTTTTAAAAAGAAAAGGATCTTTCTGTTATTCTTTTCTCAATGACTTATCTTCCTTTGGTCATGTAGCATTTGAGATACACACACACACACACACATGCACATAACTCAGTTTGAAGATGGGGGAAAAATTTTGCAAGCTTCTAAGTACATACTTATGTTATCAAGTTGGATTGCTCTTTGTTGCTGCCAGTCCACAAGATGTTGTGAGGTAGGTCAAGAACAACCAATTCTGTAATTTGTCTCAAATACTCAGATTTCTCTAAAAGCCTGCAGACAGTCGCCTGAATACTTTTAGCTTCATGTCTACCTTCACTCCCTGGGTAAATATTACTGCTCTCCAGTGCTGCAATGAAAAGAAATGACAGCAGGAGGGAGGAATCTGAAAGGCACTCTACTTTGCTGCAGCATATCATTTGAACTGATCCATAGCCAGACTTCTGTTCCATGGCATTGGTACTGGTTCTTCCTGCCTAAGCTCCATGTGCAGATTAACTGCGTATTTGCTTTAGTTTTATCAGGCTTTGTTTTCATTGGCTTCTTTTTTTTCCCTCCTCATTTTAGACTTCTTTATGCTGGGCACAGCTTTATTAAAAGTACATCACTTTGCTGGGGGTTGGCTACTTTAATATTTCAAGGGTGCTTCTCTTGTTCTAAGTGGTATGAATTGAAAAGGTACTCATGGAATCCATTATCTACCTGGACTTTCCCTCTTGACATTACTGCCTGTATTTTTTATAATGTGTATCTCCACCCTGGCATTACTGAAAGGAATTACTCAGGCTAAATGACAGTACTCTTTTTCTGATCCATTCTGTTGAGCAGTCTGCTATCCAAGAATGAATGCTTCCTCAGGTGTGTCTAGAACACCGACTCTGGATACAAAAACATTTTGATCAGTTGTTAATACCCCTCATTTTTGGTTAGGGGATTTACTGGAAAAGACTGATTCGGGACAAGTGGCATAATTGATTTTGCAGTTTCCAATGCATTATATAAATTAGCAGTCCCAAAACTATTTTTGCTGCTTCCTTGTGAACCGTTTGTTGTGGAAGTTTCTGGAATACCCAGGCCCTAGTTAAAGAGGTGAAATCTTAACAAAAGCAACTCTGATTTAATTTCACACACTGGAAGTAAGAGGAAAATGTTTCCAAGAGCTCACACTACCAAACAAAGCGCGGGGGTGGGGAGACAATGCTTCCTCATCAAAGTGTTTGGCTCTGTGTGCTGAACACAAAGGCTATGGAACAAAGCATTCTCCATAACATCATCATCTAAAAATTATTAATAGACCTAGTAAGATACTAGTATTTGTTTTTCATAATACATGTATTCTTAAGAATTTGGGTGTAAGATTCTTTTTTTAATGAATCACTTAATCCATTAAGGATGTTTTTAAGGTATATAAAGGCTGTGATAGAATATTTGGGTGCTATCTTCAAAATCAGAATTTTTAGTTATCAAAAAAAAATGTTTTTAAGTAGTGTACTTTGCCTTCTTCTCAGGGGTCACAATGTGATGGCCAAATGGCAGAAAATGCCTACAGAGGTGTTTTCTTTGGCCAACCCAGTATTTTCAAAAATTTGAATTTGTGAATGTCTTTAGCAGAATATACACTCTTTAGTTTAACCATATCACTCCCTATTGCCATACACCAGCCATTTAACACATTTATATAACTTTCCTGGTTCCTTACAATGTTTTGGCCTCCTCAGGCACTTGAACAAAATCAGTACAGACTGGGTACTATGGAAAGGCTTACATTTTAAGTTATTTTTTGATTGATTGATTGATTGATTTTTAGACAAGAGAAGGGAGAGAGAGAGGGAGAGAAACATCAATGTGTGGTTACCTCTCGCACACCCCCTACTGGGGACCTGGCCCCCAACCCAGGCATGTGCCCTGATGGGGAATCAAACCAGCAACCCTTTGGTTCACAGGCTGGCGCTCAATCCACCGAGTCACACCAGCTAGGGCAGTTTTCAGTTATTTTAAAACCTAGCTTTGTAAATATTCGGGGGATAAGCTCTAGTCTCAATTGCATAGTATTAATTCTAGGATTGTAAATTTAACGTTCGTTTTGGATCTCCAAAAATTGCATTGAGGGTTATACTAAAGAGGTTCTGATTGTTTAATGTGGCTAGAAATAAGAACTACCCCCTTATAAATATGTAATTTGAGTAAGACTTGGGTAAGTCCTAATTTATATTTGAGTAGACATAAGCAGGTTCACTTCTCAAGATACTAAACGAGCTGGTTTAAAACATTTGACTCCTCTTTGGTAGCTAGGTAAGCACCTTGCTGAACTTCTGAGCAAATATTAGGCAGAAAGCTCAACTTAAGGGTTTTGAGAGCCATCAACATAGATACTAAACTTGCATTTAACTGTGTTTGATGTAGGTCAGAAATAAAGTCCTATTTAACACTTGAATACATTAATTGTATATTTCTTATTAAAGTGAAATTTGGTTTGAGGTTTTGCATCCTTCAGCTGGGTCTAGAGATGTGAAACTTTAGAATTATGAACATTTATAGAGCATTCGTTTTGTGTCACTGTACATATTTCCCTTATTTAAACTTTACAACAATGTTATGTGGTAGGTACTATTATTAACCCCATTTTACGGATGAGGAACTTAAGGTTTAGTCAAGTCAAGTGGCTTCCCCAAGGTTTCACAACTAGTAAGTAACACAGCAAGTATTTGAGGCCAGGTCTGTGTGCCTTCAAAGTTTCACTTATGCCTGCCTTATGTGTTGTTTTACTGCCTTTAGGTAGGATATTTAATGCTGGTTTTAATTCAGAGTACTTGAGAGCTCCATGTACTATGAAATCTGCCCAATTTTAGAGCAATTCCTTGATGATCAATCTCTTACCTATAATTTAATTCAATCAGATTTCAGTATGGAGCCAGATGTGTTTGCACTTGAGATTCATAAGGAAGCTCAAAGTTCTGAACTCCAACACTGATTCCCACTTTTTCTTGCATAACATCAATAGTATTTAAAAGGAAGAATATGCTTTATTTCTCAACAGGGGAAGATTTATGGCCAGGTGGTGGTAAAGGTGAGGTATGTTCTGATGGACTATAGCAGGGGTGTCAGATTGATTTTCACCGGGGGGCCACATCATCCTCACGGTTGCCTTCAAAAGGCCAAATGTAATTCTTTCAACTCTTTAACAGTTAAGGGGTAGTTACATATACAGTCTTAAAATTACATTTGGTTCTTTGAAGGCAACGGCGAGGCTGATGTGGTTGAAAATGAATCTGACACCCTTGGACTAGAGCATGGTTGTCTATTCCAAAATATCTTACTTTTTGTCCTAAGGAAATAACTATCATTTGAGTTAGGGTTAGGATTGGAAACTCTGTCTCTGTATGTTGCATTTTAAAGTAGTCTCAAACTTTGTGACATTTTCATACCAATAGCAACTTTGTTAGCAAGTTGTTTCCTATCAGCTTGCTGGTAGGAAACAAACTTTTGGGTATTGTTATATGTAATGGTAGCAGTAAAGTGATTGTAGTCTCTTTTCTTACTTAAGAGGTAACAAACCTATAAATGGAAGCAAGGAGGAAATAAATTGCCTACTCTGAAGGAATCAGTAACAAATTGTACTCTTCTCTGAAGTCTGATCAGTTGTATTAGAATAAGTGATTTATTAAATGTACCAGAGAAATACAGAACATGCATCACCTTATACCAAACAGTAACTGATTTCATAACTTTACTTGAAGAGCTTTCAGTCAGGAAAAAATAGTTGCCCAACTGTTTTTCTTGAATTTATTAAACCAAATTTAAAATAACATTTTGAAGGAAATAATCTCCCCAACTAACATCATCCTACAATTCCTGAATGAGATCTAGCTTGTCCTTCTAAGTCTATAACCTAGTATGCTGTAGGGCCTCCTGCTACATATTCAAGAAAAATAAATTTCTTTTAATAGCATAAACATCATTAGAAAGATAATTTTTTCTGGTGACATGAATGTAATCTAATGTGATTTTTAAATTATTTCTGCCATTAATTCCCTCCATTAGTGCGAATAGTTGAGTTGATTTTATAGTGAAGTACCTTGTGAGTCATAGTTAAGGGTTTTGAAAGGGACTATGATGTTTTTTCTGGCTTACATTCAATTACATTTTCATTACAGAGTTGCCATTACATAAAAAGGAACCAGTGAACAATTTTATACCTATTCCCTTCTATTTAAAAAATAATAATTTGATTATTGATTTGTGTTTCTAGGATTGATTTTTGAACCTTTGTAATCCCATTCTCTCTAGTCCATTTAAAGATCTCTGGAGAGTTTAAGATGGCAGCTGATTCAGATAGGCCTTTAAGATGTTCCAGTTTTCTAAAGGAAGGCCAAATTTTGGCTCTGGTTCATCATATTAAGGATGTCTTCAAAATGTACAGTAGTTAAAAGCCATCCTACAGGTAGCAATTTTGAGTTTAAGATGGCTGTATTTACAGTTGGGGGAGAATAATGTCAAAATAAAGATCACCTTTGAGTGGTGGTTCTTACAATATCTGTCCAGTTTTAGAGCAATTCTTGGAGCTGTATCTCTCGCTTGGTCTCTCTGTATCTTTGCATTATTTCCCTTAACATTTGAAAAAAGATCACATAGCATTAAGAATAAAGTACTACTGAACACACTGATGACTATGTTTTCTTAAACCTGTCTTTTCTAACTACAGGAACATTTAAGCTTATAATAGAATTCACTGAGGAATATCCAAATAAACCACCTACGGTTAGATTTGTCTCTAAGATGTTTCATCCGAATGGCAAGTATCACCCTTTTTAAAAGATTTTATTTATTTACTTATAGAGAGAGGGGAAGGGAGAGAGGGAGAGAAACATCAATGTGTGGTTGCCTCCCATGTGGCCCCCACTGGGGACCGGGCCCAAACCCAGGCATGTGCCCTGAGTAAGAATCGAACCAGTGACCCTTTGGTTCACAGGCTGATGCTCAATCCACTGAGCCACATCAGCCAGGGCGCAAGTATCACTTTAATACAGTATTTAAAACTACTACACTGTTTATTAGGGAGGTATTCCACACTTCCTATGGATTTGTCTGTTGTACCTGAGTATTTAGGCATCCTGCTGTTTGTTGAAAACTGAACTTGTTCATGGTACTCTATTGCTGTCTCAGCTACAGTCCTAGAACTAAAGCAGGGAAGCTATTTTGCTTTTTCTTGGATGCAGATCAGAATCACCATGGAACATTTTAGAAACACAGATGCTCTAGCCTCACTCTAGACCTACTGAATGTCAGGTTCAGTGGTTGAGGGCCAGCTATACAATAGTATATTGAAAAAGCACCACTGGTGATTCTAACATTTTTTTCCCCCTAGTAGTAAGCCTAGAACAAACAGCTTGTCTTTTATTCAGGTTAATAAAGTATTTTCCAGGGTGTCAGATAGTATCTTCATGCCAACATGACACCTTGTGAAATCTGAGCTATGTTTTGTTAGTTCATACAGTAGATACAGTTAACAAATTTGATGGAATGAATTTCTCACAAATCTGTGGAGGGCTAGGGACCCTGTTACAAATGTTATGATTTCCCAGACAATGGGGCACTCTTTTTGGAAGAACGAGCACTATCTTACAGTTTTCTACTGATTACATCTGACATTCTATGATCCTGATTATTTCACTAGTAATGCTTATAACTCTTTTTAGGGAGGTAACTGAGAAGCAGCTCAGGAAATCTTGTTAAACCTCCAAGGCAAAGTATTCTTGACTGTATTTGCTTGACTATGCTGTTATATTTGTCTTGACTATGCTGTTAAGTTATGCAGTTTTGTTATGGTTAACATATGAACTTCTCTGCTCTTAGTCTACGCAGATGGTAGTATATGTCTGGACATACTTCAGAACCGCTGGAGTCCAACTTATGATGTGTCTTCCATTTTAACATCCATACAGGTGAATTTTCCTTCATGTCACTAACTATGGCCTTTTATATGTTTATATTAGCAGTTAATTATTGTTGAAAGTCGTAACTTAAGGAAAAGGGTAGGTCATTAAGACCTAAGCCCCCAGAAAATATATATATTTGCCTAGCTAGTAGCAGATTAATTCTAGATTAGTATGTTAGCTGTTCCTTAGGACAAATCAATTGAGTGTCTTAAAAAAAAATATATATATATATATATATATTTTTTTATGTTGAAGAACTGACCTTTTACAAATTGTCTTTATAGTCTCTATTGGATGAGCCCAATCCCAATAGCCCAGCAAACAGCCAGGCTGCTCAGCTGTACCAGGAGAACAAGCGGGAATATGAAAAACGTGTTTCTGCAATAGTAGAACAGAGCTGGCGTGATTGTTGACTCGAAGTAGAACAGAGCTGGTGTGATTGACTCGAGTGCAACAAAAGAAGAGGCTGGGCATAAGAAAAATATACACTGATGTGTTTGTCACCTTATTCCTCGGTGTCTTTACATTTACTTCATTAAAAGCAAAATAGTTATCGTGCTGTTTCCATCTTCCCTCGCCAAACTTTTCCTACCCCATCTTCTCCTTGAACATCAAAAAACACCCTCTATGAGATCAAATGTACTGTACCTGGGTTACGTGCAAAAATGACTAATGCTTAATTCTTTTTCTGTTGTATCTCATCTCCAGCTTTAGGACAGTTTTTGTTCCCGTACTTTACACTAAGCTTAAATGAATTGCTATACAAGTGGGGCCTCTTCATAGCTTGATGACCAGGATGTTATTTTTAACAAAACAATTGCTGAAGTGTTTCATTCATTCTAGCGGAAACACTTGTGTTGGATTTAGGAGTGATTGGAATATGACCTACAGAAAACAGGGAAATAAATCCATATAAACGTCCATTTTAAAAGAGAAAGTTAAAAATGCTGTTTCTAAAATCTAACCAATATGAATTACTAGATGGTTTTTACTGGTAGGAAGGAGAGTGTTAAAGAGTTCAGCAAAAGGAGTACAGCAATGGTAGTAACTGACACATCCTCTCCTTGCAAGATATTCACTCACTGGGCACACCCATGCTGAGTTTCAGACCACAGTCGGCTTTCTGTATTTGCAGGTTCCACATCCACAGATTCAACCAACCACAAACTGAAAATATTCGGGGGCAAAAATGTTATATTGTTGCTGATGTGTGCTAGGTATTTAAGCCTCTGGTGGATGTTTCTGTACTGATGGATACCTAGGGACAACTGTACTGGAAGTCTTCTGGGTTTCTGCTTTTTAAAGAGGTGTGGGAACAGGGATGGAAATAATTAGCTTTTAAGGTAGGGAAGGTTGGTGATCCTTGAATCTTTTCAAAGGTGCAGTGCTACCTTAGACGAACAAATTTATAATCTCCCCTCATTTTTCAGAGTTTTAATTAGCCCAATGAAAGGAGCATATCTGTGGCAAAGTATTTTCCACTCAAATCCTGGGTTAATGCTGCATGCTTTAGTTTCTTTGTCCCTCTCAGTGTCATAAAGAACCTTAAGATCAATGTCTGCAACCTTTCTTTGGATATTTATACTTTTAAATAGATAGCATCTTTAAGTAGCAGTGTGGGATGAGGCTTGTAAATGTTTTGTCTAAATGTTCCATTGTCACCTTTTGTGCATTTAGCACTCTGCTCAATCTACTTTGCACAAGTAACCCATGTAAAAAATGTACATTTTTCAAAACTTGTAAATAAAAATAATCTTAAAATTTTGTAGTCAAGGTATAATTATATTTTAGTTCAGCATGAACTTTTAGTATTATTGGAATCACATATCCACTCATCCCCCCCACAAAGAAACATTACAGTAAAAGCAAAAATATAGATTCTAGGAGAGGGAAAATAATAGATACTGTTGAAGAGGACCTTTTTTCCTTTTCAGTCATAGTGTTAATGCTTTTTAAAAAACATTTCAAAAGAATTTAAAATTTAAAGCAAAGTTACTTCAGCATATATTATGATCAATCAAAGGAATGAAACTATGATAAGTGGTGGGAGAATAAACAAACCTGGATATTTTCCAGCACCCTCAAAGACCAACACCTAAATTGTTGATCCCGACATCCACCTCTTTTAAAAAGCCCTAGTTTAAGAACAAACAGTAATGAATTACTACAGAGTGTTATTTTCAGTCCCGTGTAAAGTTTGGGCATACAGGTATCATCAAGTTACCTTGCTTAAACAAAACTCTTCTAAGAAGCAACCTATTTCTTTTTAGACAAGGACAGTGACTTTGTGGAAACTTACCTCTTTGGGGGCAAGGACTAATATAATTAAATCCCTACGGTATATGTACCCATTCATCCTTTCAGACTCTGCACTTAACAGAGGCTCAATGTGGGGGAGTTCATTCTACACTGACCACATTAATTGGTTTGTTTCACCTAGGAGCACCATCCTTAAACACGATTACTTTTCCCCCTTACGTCCATTTCTGCTTCAAAGTAGCAGCACATTAAACTGGTCTCCAGTTGATCCATTAGTTTTCCATTAATTTTTTTATCCTTTTGTGGCTAGATATCTTACTGATACTGTTAATCACACTTAAAAAAATTAAGGTTGAGATCAGGGATGTGCAGATATATTTTCTCTTTTGTACACCTCCTGAGAAACACTACTCCCAATCTCTTTCATGGGATCATCCTTTTAAAACCTTACAACAGAGTTGAGCTGACTTCCCAAAGCATCATACCCATGGTAAAAGGTAGCATAAACCATTTATTTGACATTTCATGCTAATTTGCCCTTTTTTGTTTACAGTTTTTTTAAAAAACAAATGCCGCAGGCTGCCTGCATATAATTATGTAAATAATAATTATAAAATAAAAACAGGTTATGTGAGGTCCCTTTTCAAATGACAATCAGATCTGAACTGGAGTCTTCAATTCTGCACCTGCTGATGTGGGAAAGCGGGTAAGATGAAAAACAAAAGTTATAAATGGAGTCCTTTATTTAGGACCCATCTACAGCTTCAGAGGTTACTCATAGCAAAGTGATGCATTGCATACTATTAATAAAGCATCCCAATAGAATACATGGAATTTACATTTATTTTGCAGTCAAAGGGGAGAGAAAAAATCTAAGATCTATGAAACTCAGTGATTGATATATACGTTACATATATATACTGAAAACAGTATCTTAGTATAACATATTTAAGTACCTCCAATAAAACTTGAAGCTGCTCATGTACCTGTGCAAGGTTACTGGGTTAAAAAGGACTATTTCAAAGAAAGGGAGCCCTAGCTGGAGTAGCTCAGTGGATTGAGTACAGGCTGTGAACCAAAGGGTTGCTGGTTCAATTCCCAGTCAGGGCGCATGCTTGGGTTGTGGGCCAGGTCCCCAGTGGGGGCCACGTGAGAGGCAACCACACATTGATGTTTCTTTTTCTCTTTTTCCCTCCCTTCCCTTCTCTCTAAAAATAAATAAATAAAACCTTAAAAAAAAAAAAGAAAGGGAAAATACAGGAACCAATAGGGGACAAAATAGAACAATAAGGTTGTCAGCAGCTCATTCTTGCCAAACCCAATTCTCAGTATACTTTATTTTCAAATCAGAGTCAAGTGACTTCACCCTATTTCCACATCAATAACAAAGCTGATCTAAGAAGTTGGGAAATCTGGACCTTTAAATCCAAGTATATATCCAAAATATATACTTGGCCCAATTACTTGGGAGCCTTAACTATAACAACATTAATATTCTGCTCTGTTGAACTTATGTAAATAAACCAGATTTATATGTAACATTTCCCTACCCACTCCACCCCCCAAAAATCATTTTGGGAAAAGGAAAGAAATGTAGAAAGAGAAATGAGTTTTTATACTCTTTAACCCCCAAAGCCACTTTTTCTCAAGAGATTTGAAGGATACTTCTCTAATTCACTAATTGAACCATAGCTTCTCAAGGTTGGTATGAGCCTTACAGGTAAAAAAAAAAAAAATCCTATAAAATCTATAAACTTTTTAGCTTAGTTACCTTTGCCATTGTTAAAACATTAAGTGCCAAATAACATGTACATCTTACTTCTCTTCCTACCAACATTAGGAAAGGCCATGGGAAGACAGCGGAAAGCAAGTACCACAGTGTGTTAGTCACTGTAGCCGAACAAAACTTAGAGAGATCCAGGGATAAAAGTTAATTCCTTTATATTTTTTAAAAAATTGATTGAACTACAATGGACAGCTTCTTTTTTTAACTTTATTTTATACATTTTATTTTTTTAGAGAGGGGAAGAGAGGGAGAAAGAGAGGGAAACATCAATGTGTGATTGCCTCTCATACGCCCCCTACTGGGGACCTAGCCTGCAAACCAGGCATGTGCCCTGACTGGGGATTGAATCAGCAATCCTTCGGTAGGTCAGCACTCAACCACACCAGCCAGAGCTACAATGGACAGCTTCTTAATGTAAAATATAAAAAAAGAGGGGAAATGACATTTCTGTTTATTGTGGGCCAATTAAATGAAAAGTGTGGTGCTAAATGTTTTAAGACACTATAAACAATCCAATTGCTCTAAATATTTCATTGGGGGTGAAACTATCAATATTAATATTCATTTCCAAATATTAATTGTGTGAATATTAATACTTGATTTACCTGAGATGCAAAAACAAAATCACATAAAATTAAACAGCCTGCAGTTCGGTTGCAGCCAGCATATTGGTTCACAGGAAAAACATGATGGGTGACGTATTAGCTGTTCCTATGTGCTAAGTCATTATGTTTATCTACGTGTGCTCTAGAGGTGTTGAAATACTTTGCGCAAATGCCACTTCCCCTCTCCAAAAACCCAAAGTGTCACTACTAGGCTGCTGCCCAGAAATAAGCACACCACCATTTTGATCAACTTCGGCTCCTTTTTATTCAGGAAGCACACACTAATTCTTTTTATAGACTTTCTTTTTACATTCCAGGAATAAGCGAAAATAGCCATTTTAAATATGTTACAAAGTTGGCTTTTGGAGCTTAATAAGCTTTTTGAGAGAAGGACCAGCCAACTGACCTTTTCATCAGAGTACCAATGTTATCATCAGTCTTTTACCGAGCTCTGCTGCAGCTTTGGCCGCCTTGGATGTGCTGGACATCCAAATCATACGAAAGCTACAACGGGAAGTTGCTGTGAGTCTCTCTGCAAGGCACCAAGAACAAACAGCTCCAGCTTCCTTTCTTCAGATTAAACGAAAGTCTTTGAAACTTTTCAAGTGCTCTCTCAAGTAGTGCTCTCTCAGCATGAAGACTTTTTGTTAAAATTGATATATCACAAGGTACAGTAAATCACTTCCAATATTCTGAAAACCACATGGTAGAAGTTATAAATAAGTGAACACTAAAATTACTTTAAGAAAGTTTTACATCATTTAGTCTGTAAAGACATTTACACGTACAGCACAATTTACTGTTAAACAGCTATAACTGGCTTCACAGAAAGATGAAAATAGATAATACAAAATGATCTGACATCGTAAGTTTGGAGTTAAGACTGTGATTTTCTTGTTATTAATATCAACCTCACATATTGTTGCAGAGTGCTGTGCTATGCCCTTTAAAATGGGGGTTTCTTTCTCAGGGTGAAATTCCACTTGGATCTGCATTCTTGCTTTGTACAAATGACTAAAATCTGGGGGCACAGCAATATCAAAGACACAAACGGTAATTGCACAATATCATCTGCTGGATTAAGCTAATACAAGTAGACAGAATTTTTCAGGTCCCAGTACCTAATAAAGCACTATATGAAATGAATAAGGTGAAACATCTTAAGAATGATTATACTCTGCAACTGGAACATGTAGCAGTTCTGTAATTCATAAATATGCCTCATTAGACATTTACAAAATAAATTAGTAAGATCTAATTTGCTTGAGGCATCACAAGTTCATAATGCCCCACTTGGCCTTCCTGTTTAAGCTGATCTAGTAGGTCTTCCTTCCGTCTTTTTCTACCTACCACCAGGTACCTATCATGGCCTACCCCGTGAGACTTACTCTTAAGACCATACTTCTGGGCGATCTGATGTATTTGCTTCCGCTCATCATTAGTCAGCTCTGTAGAGAAAGTCAAATCCGTGTGGCTCTCGGAGCGGGCGTAGTTTCTGATGATCTGTTCAATATCTCTCTTGGCAATTTTATTTACCCTTTCTACATCAAGACCAAGCCCTTCCCGCTTATGCTGCTCTTTGACAGAGATTGGCTCCCGAATGCCCTCGCCAGATTTCCCTAAACCACCACCCGTCCAACCCATCTTTCTCAGCAGCTGATTACCTATGTTATCTTCTTTGATTTGTTGTTTGTAAGCCTCCTCTGCTGAGCGGCCCTGAATTTCATTTCTTGAAATCACATCTTCAACAGCTCCTTTCTTCAAGTTGTTAATGACAGTCGGCTGGGTCTTTTTGAGGGTTTTCACAGCTTCCCCAGCAGCTTCATATTTGACAGTTTTCTTCACTCCAATTGCTTCTGCAATTACTTCACTCTCTAGAATCACCTTGCATTTCCATCGGAGGCCTGTCATTCTTTCATAGACATATTCAACTGTCATTCGGTTAAACTGAGCTGTGTCGTTGAGCGTGCACACAGGATTTGAAGAATTCTCGTAAACTACAAGATCCTTTATATCTTTCTTCTTGCCAGATCCCCTGGGTGAAGAGCCTGTTTGGCATTGTGAACCTTTGACAGATGGGTAAGTGGGTTGTGTTTTCTGAAGGATTTTCAAGGCCTCATCAGCAGCTGCATGTTTACTTGTTTTTTTGGTTCCATAACCTTCAGCTAAGCAATGATCTTGCAAAAACACTCGACAACGCCACGTGCGATTTGGCATCATCTCATATTTGTATTCAACTGACATTTTGTTGTATGAGGCAGAATTGTTAAGGATACCAATTGCATCGTTCGCGTTTTCTGTAAGCACAAAATTGGTCCAATGTTTGGCGGAAGCATTAAAAATCGGCTGCCCAGAGGCATCTTTAGCCAGCACCACCAGCTCCTCTGGTGGTTTCAGAGCTGGAGGAAATTCATACGAAGGCATGCCAATCTGACACACCACAAGGTCCTCTCCAATCATGTGCTTGAATTTCCGTCGGATAACCCTAACTTCAATACGTTTCTGCAAGAGTTTCACAGCTAGCTCAGTAGCTCGATCCCTGGACCCATTCTTGCTGCCAGCATAACCTGTAGTTAAGTAGATATTTTGGCATCTAACTTCACAAGCGTAACCATCTGTTAGGAGTTTTTTATTTTTGGGGATGTCAGCAGGAGGGATTTCTTTTAAAGGAGCATATATATACTCAGGATTTGTCTTACATGCCTGAATACAACGAGTTAACATGTATGTGTAATTAATTTTATCGGATCCGGAAGTCATCTCTGGATTAGAAAGGTTGTTCCAGATAGTTGCTGTTAATTTTTCAATAAAATACTGCTTCTCGGCTACCACTGACTCAGGAAATGTCTGTGATGGTGAAGGCTCAGGAGGTGACTGAGAGTTTGCCTGCTGTGATGTGCTGCTTGGGGCAGGGTTCCCACTGTCAAAATACATGTTGGCTGTTACAGGCTGGTCTTTTGTGAAAATAAATCCTGATGAATCACAATACTGAGAATTCCCATCTTGTGTACTGAAAGAGTCTTGAGTATAATCTTGGTAGATGTTTCTCGGCATGCTGGCAAAATGTGTTTGTTCATTTACCTCTTTTGTTTGAGGGCCATAAGGATCTTCCTGTCTTTCATCTTTTGAACTACTAGCTACAAAATGTACAGGCTCAAAACGAGGTCTCACATGGAATTTGGAACCGGCTTGCTTTTTAGGAGGATTTTGACCTATAGAATGAGTGAAATTTACAATTCATTACAAAGGGAATATTTTTTTAAAAAAAAACCAAGCAGGAAAATAGTACCAACCATATTATTTGTGAGTTGCATTGTTGGTACAAGATACTTCCCATCACAAAAAACTTCATGTTATTTAGGTGAAGGGATTCAAATATCAGTGGAAGGTTCCAGCATAAGGAGGGAATGCTTCCTGTCCTTCCGCGTGTAAGGGAAGGGACTTGATAGAAAATATGCCATTGAATCAAGTATGCAGGTCACCACCATGCATGAATGGTAGATGCTTTTGCATCTAAATGAGTTAAAGCACAGGTGAAGTGTACTGAGTTAGAAGTTGTTCCAGTATAATCTCATACCACCTGTGCTGAAAAGCTCTCTTCTTAAGGACTGCAAATGGAACAGATGGCTCTACTGCAACAGAGATGATGGCCAGAGGCATTTACAAAGCTTCTCTCTTTTGTATCAGAGGTGAGTGACTCTGTGATGGTGCTTTACATAGTTGTGACTAAAAATCAAATAAAAATAATTATCACAAGATCCCAAAGGTTTTCAACTTCAAAATCTTAATTCTGACCTATGCTGCACAAAAGAGTGTTTGCTATGTTTTCTTTCTAGAACTAGCAACAGCTGGAAACTAATGGTCTATGAGGGATATCAAATTTAAAGCTATGGAAGAACTCTGTTGAGGCTATACCAGACACGAGAGCTTCCTCCCTACAACACTGTTCAGTAGAAAGCTGGTCCATCTTGGACCCATCCAGGAGGATTTAGTTACTTAGATGCTCAAATGATCAGAGTATAAGGTTTTTCTATTTAGAGGGAGGTTCATGGCATGGGCTTCGAGGATAGCATTATAGCGTGACTTCAATATTCTTAGGCTTCAGTTCTATTTAGCATCCTCAAAAAGAAAAACTGTACATAAACTAAAAGTTAAAATTCTTTTACAGTTTTGTAAGGCCCAAAATTACCAATGATACTTAAAATCATATACCACACTCATGTTTTTTTTTTTTTTATAAAAGGCCACGTAGTTTCTTCAAATCCCACCTTCCAGAAACAAGTATACTCACCATCACATGTTGAAAGATGACGTTTTTGACCTTTGGAAGGTTTGGACAGCATCAGATCATATGAAGGCATCTCCCCAATATCAATACCTTCAGCCATTTGAAGAATTTTTTCCATCAAGCGTGGGCTGTACCTATTTAAATTAATATAATCTACCATTAAAACAGATAAGAACGTGGTTTTAAAAAAAACATCTAAATGAGCCAATCTTATCATTGTTCCCACAGACTTTTTCAATAGACTATCTTGGCTATAAAACTAAAGACTCTTCCCTAAAATACTTACCTATCAAATGAGTAATTATGTTACTGTCATTACAAGACACACAAACATAAAATCAAGAAATTTAAGCTAATATCATCAAAAAATCCACAAACAAGTGCTGGTGAGGATGTGGAGGAAAGGGAATCTTAGTGCACTGATAGTGGGAATGCAGACTGGTGCAGCTACAGTGGAAAGTGGTATGGAGGGTTCTCAAAAAGTTAAAAATGGATTTGCCTTATGACCCAGCAATGCCACCTCTGGGAATATATCTGAAAAAACTCAAAACACTAATTTGAAAGAATATGTTCACCCCTATGTACACTGCAACATTACAAGGGAGGAAAAAAACAGAATTATATTGCAGAAGATGGGCCCCTTGTAGTACAGGCTTCCCCCACTAGGTGAGTGTTCTAGGAACCCATCTGTATCCATGTATCAGCTGAGGTTGTGAGAGGCTGTGTTCAGCTTCAGTGAAATTTTTTGAAGATTCTTTCGACACCTTTGCCCATTTCATGATGGGTGATTTATGACCCCATCTGCCCACACCATGCTGAGTGTTCAGCATTTTTTTTAAGAAAAACAGCGTGACCTCCATGCCCCACCCTCCTTGTTCACCCAATCTCGTCCCACTCGACTTTTCTGTGTTTCCCCAGATGAAAAAAGTCCTCAAAAGGAAACATTTTACCAATGTGGAACAGGTGAAACAAAAAAAAGGCAGAAGCACTAAAAGGCATCAAAATCAGCGAGTTCAAAAACTGTTTTGAGCAGTGGGGAAAAAAGTCTCAATGGGTGCATCGGATTAAATGGAGAGTACTTTGAAGGTGACTGAAATTTAAACACGTACGAATAAATATACAATTTTTATAAATAAATTGTTTTTTGGGGGGTCCCCCTCATAATTACAATAGCCAAGATATGGAAGCAACCTAACTGTCAAAAAAGTGGTTATATATATAAAATGAAATATTACTGGGCCATAAAATCTTACCATATGTAACAGCATGGATGGACCTAGAGGGCATTATGCTAAGTGAAATAAGTCAGGGAAAGACAAATACCATATGATTTCACTTAGATGTGGAATCTACAAAACAAACAAAATTGAAACACTCAGACACAGGGAAGGGGATGTTGACTGCCAAAAGGGAGGGGGATTTAGAGACTGGGTTCAAGAGGCAAAGAGATTAAGCACTAAAAATTGGTAGTTACAAAACAGGCATGGGGGATATAAAGTACAGTATAGGGAATATAGTCAGTAATGTTGTGATAAGTCTGTATGGTATCATTTAAGTACTGGAAATACTGGCGGAACACTTTGTAAAATATTGGGTTGGCCAAAAAGTCCATTTAGTTTTTTCTTTAGAATAAAAGACACATTTTTCATTTTCACCAATAACTTTATTGATTTGGATATTTTGAGTATGTCAGCTATCTCCCGCTACTGGCTTCTAGTGGGTAGAGGCCAGGGGCGCTGCTAAACATCTTCCAATGCATAAGACAGCCCCACAGCAAAGAATTATTTGGCCAACATGTCAATAGTATCAAGAAACTTCACAAACCACGTTTGACACATTCAATCAATTACAGCACCTCCGCCATAACTGCACAAATATTTGTGTTTCAGTTGAGTTTTTACCTTTCTTGAAATAATAAAGTTTAATATGCTAAAAATGTTGCATATTTTCTTCCATCTTCATATATCAAAATGGCTGCACAAAAATTCACCAATTTTGATAAAGTTGTTTTAATGCATGCTGGTATGACAGCTATCACAATACAATCTAACAAAACTGTTTCAAATGAAGTTAAAGACAACTAAGCGCTACTAGAGCCATCATACAGAAAAAAATAAACGAACTTTGTGGCCAACACAATATATGATTATCTATCCACTATACTGTACACCTGAAACTAAATCAAGATAATACTGAATGTATACTGTAAGTAGAAAATAAAATTTAAAGTTCTTTAAAAAAAGAAATTTAAGCCCAGGCCTTATCTTTAAGTTTGAATTGAAAGTATCCACATAGCCATGGCTGGTGTGGATCAGTGGATTGAGCTCGGGCCTGCGAACCAAAGGGTTGCCAGTTTGATTCCCAGTCAGGGCACATGCCTGGGTTGCAGGCCAGGTACCCAGTAGGGGGCACGTGAGTGGTAACCACACACAGATGTTTCTCTCCCTCTCTTTCTCCCTCTCTTACCCTCTCTAAAGATAAGTAAATAAAATCTTTTTTAAAATTGTATTTTATTGATTATGCTATTACAGTTGTCCCATTTCTCCCCCATCATTCCCCTCCACCCCTTTAGTTCATGTCCATGTGTCATAAGTTCTTTAGCTTCTCCATTTCCCACACTATTCTTGCCCTCCCCCTGTCTATTTTCTACCTACCGTCTATGCTACTCATTCTCTGTACCTTTTCTCCCTCTCTCCTCCTCCCACTCCCCTGTTGCTAACCCTCCATGTGATCTCCATTTCTGTGTTCCTGCTCCTGGTCTAGGTGTTTGCCTAGTTTGCTTTTGTTTTAGCTGTGGTTGTTCATATCTGTGAGTTTGCTGTCTTTTTACTGTCCTACTTTTTATCTTCTTTTTCTTAGATAAGTCCCTTTAACATGTCATATACTAAGGGCTTGGTGATGATGAACTCCTTTAACTTGACCTTATCTGAGAAACGCTTTATCTTCCCTTCCATTCTAAATGACAGCTTTGGTGGATAGAGCAATCTTGGATGCAGGTCCTTGCCTTTCATGACTTGGAATACTTCTTTCCAGCCCCTTCTTGCCTGCAAGGTCTCTTTTGAGAAATCAGCTGACAGTCTGATGGGAAGTCCTTTGTAGGTGACTGTGCCCTTATCCCTTGCTGCTTCTAGAATTCTCTCCTTCATTTGAATCTTGGCTAATGTAATGATGATGTGCTTTGGTGTGTTCCTCCTTGGGTCCACCTTCTTTGGGACTCTCTGAGCTTCCTGGACTTCCTGGAAGTCTATTTCCTTTGCCAGATTGGGGAAGTTCTTTATTATTTGTTCAAATATGTTTTCCACTTATTGCTCTTCCTCTTCCCCTTCTGATACAGCTATAATTCAGATGTTGGGATGTTTCAAGATGTCCTGGAGGTTCCTAAGGCTCTCCTCATTTTTTTGAATTCTTGTTTCTTCATTCTATTCTGTTTGTTTGTTTCTTTCTTTCTTCCTTCTAGTCCACTCCATTGATTTGAGTTCCAGTTTTCCTCCCATCACTATTGGTTCCCTGTGCATTTTTCTTCATTTCACTTATTGTAGCCTCCATTTGTTCCTCTAATTTGCGACCAAAATCAGTCAATTCTGTGAGCTTCCTAATCACCAGAGCTTTGAACTGTGCTTACATGTATATTATATGTAAATAATTACATTTATATATTTTAAAAAGCAAAGCAGTGAGAATGTTAAGAGCTGCTGGGTTGTTAATATGCAGATGGAGATCTATATCATTTCCCATGAAAAAGAATCAGGGTCCTTAGAGAAATGGCTGATTCCAAGCCTGGGGAATGAAATGTGTAAGATGAACCTGGAAGACATTCTTGTGCCCCAAAACAAGGACGCTGTCAAAGACTTCAGGAATTGTGTCAAATGGACTCAGCAGCCAATTTGAATCACCTCCTACTGGCAGAGTAAGCCAACTTGAGTATCATGAATTAAAACAATGACATCAGTGAATTGAAACAAATCAAATGTGTTACAAATCCTTTAGTTTAAAAAGATACTTGCAAACTCATTATTGGTCACCTTTGGAGGATGGCAGAGAAGCAAGTCATTCCAAAAACAGGGAATATTAAGGAGGAAAGCAAGCATTTATCTGGCATTTTCCATCCCAATTACACCTCAGAGCAACTAAGGAGCTGATGAAGAAAATCTCTTTACAGGAGCAGCCCAGCTAGTAACTGTGGGAATGATAGACTGCCACCATTTTGCAACCCATAATGGAATAATAAGTGATCATCAATGGCTGCTAAGCCTGTTAGGTGAAAAGTTGATGGGGAAGAACCCAGAAACCGACCTGCACAAACATGCTCAACTGATGGCTGGCAAAGCTGCAAAAGCAACTGAATGGAGGAAGGGCAGCCTTGTCAACGTGTGGTGCTGAAGTGTGCGGGCATCCTTCCACAGGCAGCAACCAAACAAAACCTCAGCCTGCACCTCAAGGTTTCCACAAAAATTAAGTCAAAATGCACCACAGACCTAAATACAAAATGTAAACCTATAAAACTTGTATTAAAAAACAGGAGAAAATCTTCAGGATCTAAGCCTAGGCAAACAGTTCTTATACTTGACACCAAAAGTATGATCCATAAAAGGAAAAGCTGATAAAATGCCCTTCAAAATTAAAAACTTTAAGGGAGAAAAATCAGGACAACTGTAGTAGCATAATCAATAAAATACAATTTCAAAAAATTAAAAACTTTTGCTCTCAAAAGACCCCGTGAAGAGGATGAAAAGACAAGCTACAAACTGGGAGATATCTGCAAACCACACACTTAACAAAAAATTAGTATCTAGTAGAAAGGCCTCTCAAAACTCAACCATAAAAATATACATATATATTATACTTAAAAGAAAAAAAGACATGAAAAGGCCCAACCAGTGTGGCTCAGTGGGTTGGGCATCATTCTGCAAAGTGAAAGGCTGCTGGCTCAATTCCTAGTCAGGGCATATGGCTGGATTGCAGGTTCAGTTCCCGGTCAGGGCACTTGTGAGAGGCAACCGATAGATGTTTCTCTCCCTCTTTTTCCTCCATCCCTTCCCCTCTCTCTAAAAAATAAATAAATAAATAAAATCTTTTTAACAAAGATGTGTTCGGAAGCTGATCATTAAGCCAGCTCTTCCAATGATATTAAAAAGACATGAACAGAACATTTCACCAAATAGGAGATACAGATTGCATATAAGCACACTGAAAAGATGTTCAACATCATTAGCCACCAGCAAAATGCAATTTAAAACCACAATGAGATATCACTACATGCCTATCACAATAGCTAAAATAAAAAATAGTGACAATACCAAATGCTGGCAAGGATGTAGAGAATCTGGATTACTTATAAATTGCTGGTAGGAATGTAAAATAGTATGGCCGCTCTGGAAAACAACTTGGAAGTTTTTTACAAAATTAAACATGCAATTACCATATAATCTACCAATTACACTCTTGAGCATTTACCTCAGAGAAATGAAAATGTATGTTCATGCAAAAACCTGTATATGAATTCTCGCAACACGTATATTTGTAAGAGTCAAAAATTGCCATCAGCACAGATGTCCTTCAACAGGTGAATGGTTATACTCGAGCATACACACCATGGAACCAGCAATAAAAGGGAATTGACACATGCAATATCATGTATGGGCGGGAGGGAAGTGGATAGGGTTATAAAATGTAACGGATCCTTATGGTATTAGAACTATTCAATAACTTGACTGTGGTAATGAATACACAAACTTACACATGATAAAATTGTACAGAACACACACACATACACGAGTACGAGTAAGACTGAGGGACTCAGTGGATTTTAACAATGTCATTATCCTGGTTATGATGTTACACAATAATTTTGTTAAATGTTATCATTGTCAGAACTGGGTAAAGAGTATGGGGTAATTTTTTGTGTTATTTTGTACAACTGCTTGTGAATCTACAATAATTACAATAAAGATTTCAATTAAAAAAGGTGACAGGGAACATTTTAGTATCACTAAAAGTGGGAGAAGCAGACACATGCCCCCCTGATGTTCATATCACAGGACAAAGAACTATCTATGCAGTGTTCCTGCCCACCAAATAATTGACCCTGAATCTAATCAAGCCCCTAACTCCCAGAAACATGTTAAATTCCACGACAAGAACCTAGCCAGCCAAATCCAGAATGAAGAAAATACTATGTGATAACGCAATTTCTTCATCAAATAAATAACATGAAAATAAAAAGAGCCATGGCTGGTGTGGCTCCGTGGATTGAGTGCTGACCTATGAACCGAAAGGTTGCCAGTTCAATTTCCAGTCAGGGCACATACCTGGGTTGTGGGCCAGATCCAGCCGATTGATGTTTCTCTCACATTTTAATGTTTCTCTCCCTCTCTTTCTCCCTCCCTTCCTCGCCCTCTAAAAATAAATAAATAAAATCTTTTTAAAAAAAGAAAAGGAGAGGGGAACTGTTTATACGTTAAAGGAAACAGATCAACCAAGAACCTTGTTTGGATCAGGAATCAAGGAAACCAACTGCAAAAAGACATTTTGGGACAAGTGGAAAAAACTGAACATTGGATGATTTTAAGAAATTGCAGTTTAGCCCTGGCCAGTGTGGCTCAATTGGTTAGGTGTCATCCAGCAAGACAAAAGGTTGCTGGTTGGATTTCCGGTTGGGACACATGCCTGAGCAGCGGGCCTTCCCTGGTTGGGGTACATGCCAGGGGCAGCCGATTCGTGTTTCTCTTGCACATCAATGTTTCTCTCTCTCTCTTTCTCCCTCCCTTCCCCTCTCTCTAAAAATAAATAAATAATTTGTATCTGATATAGATACATACTGAAGTTCTCACAGGGGAAATGATGTCAAGATTCTCTTTAATACACTCCAGACTATCTCCCCCCCCCCCCACACACACACAAAAGAAAAAAAAACTGGGGGAAAATTAGATGAAAGGAGTAGGAGAGCATAAGAGACTGTCGATAACTGCTGAAGTCAAGTGATGGGAATATGGGTGCTCATTAAACTCTTCTGTACGTGTTTGATTTTTCCATAATAAAGAGTTTTAAACACACACGATTTTTCAAAAGAGCTTCTTAAGAAGTAGATTTGCTGCTTGGCAGGATATCATTTTACTGCACGGAAACAAAAATATGGGCTCAAGTGAAGTTTCTATTATCATGGGGATCCATTCACCCTTCCTACCTCCAGCCTTTCCCAGCCTAAGACCAAACAAGAGACTCCTGGTGGTTTTGGGGAGGAAAAGTTCTGAAAACAAGTAACTACCACACTTTCACATGATAGATTCTGAACTCGAAAGGGGGATAACATTTTCCATTTTCAGCACAGTAGTTTGCACACCCACCAGATGTCTTTCTTTGCAAATCGGAGAAGTCAAAATACGGCGGCCTTCTCTAACAAGATTACCTCAAGCAAGCCCAGTTGTAACTGTACTTCAAACTGATAATTGCTACTGCTGCTGTTAACACCAGCATTTAAATGCCAAGAGTAACTTTATTTTCATTTACTCTTATCCAAACATCAGAAACCATAGCCTAAAATGTCATACGTTCTATATATCACATCCATTTAGATTTGGGAGTCCAATTTCCAAGGTACAAGATGAAAACAAGAGATTATGAAAATAAAATAGCAGTCTATAAATCTTAAAGTGGTAATGCCACTTCTGCTACCAAAATTGGTACTACAACCAAGGCACTCACCTTGAATTGCAGTCAAAATTCTCCAGACCTTCAATTATAGCCTGATTCCAAATAGGGTATAAAACTGTAAATGGCAAGCATGTCATAATCCAGTGTCCATGAATGATGCGTTTGGGACTCACTCCATTCACACTCACTTTTCTTTCAGGTTTCTTCCAGCGTAATGATTATACCTACTTACTGTTCCCTATTCATTACGCCTGCCACAAAATTCATCATCACCCATAGGCTACAAAAATAAACCTTTGTGGAAGCTGCCAGCACAGTCCGCTTCCCAGTCCTTTATTAGGAAGTCCTGATGTTGAAGAAGCCCAAGCAGCTCAAGCAATAATGGAAAAGACCCTATAGTGCCTAAGTCTTGACTCTCCTAAGAACAATGCAAACAGCAATCTAGAGTCTTTAATAAGATCACTAGGATGGCATTCCCATTTTTTAAATTCTGCAGAGATTAGCTATCTAGGGATAAAGAAGTAGTTCCACAAATTTCAAATAAGCCAAGACAGTAAAGCTTTCATTACTGTTTTCTGTAGCATATTTTTTTTTGCTAGTGGATTTAAAGTAACACCTTTACTCCAGAAGTTTTAGAGAATCCACCAAAAAAAGCACCTACAAACCCAGTTACTGATAACTTTACTAACATTTGGGGGTTATGTTTTATTCCTTTTTCTATGTTTTCCATGCTACTTCCCCCCTTCTCCCACCCCCCATCACTATCAGCTTATCTATGTTGATTTGCAGTCTGGTAAGGGGTTTTCTTGGTTCTTAATTTACTATATTATAAGCTTTTTGTCCATGTCATTACCACATGAGACTTAACAGCTATACAGTATTCTATCTTTGGAGGGATCATGATGAAAAATATCATCAAGGAAAGTCTAATACACTGATTTGAAGATGCATGCATATTATATATTTAAGTCTGTTAATATATCCATTTGGTTGTAAATGCTTACAAAAGAAAACAAAAATCTCCAGCAGGTCTTTAGGGTTTTCAAAGGCAGCTTATTATTTACTAAGCTTTTGGAAATCTAGATGCTATTCAATGGTCCCAGCATGCCTAGCACATAAAAAAGATGATTTCTAGTGGACAAAGACATCTGAGTTAATAAATCTCACATTCCTTAACAAAAACAGGTACATATAGGTGCATGCTTATGATATAAGACGGCACCTGAAATTTAATAAATATTCAGTAATAGCTGCTTTCAAAAATGTTTAAGTGTATTCAACGGGGTCTATTAAGTCCAAGTAAAAAAGCTGAGGTTTGAAAACTCAGCGAAGTCTAGGATTACCAAGCATAAAATTATTTATTTAAACCTAGTCATAAGACTCCTAACATAAGTGAGTAACATACAACCAGAGTATTGAGAAATCTTTTGAAAGCCCCCACTCACTCACACTTCATTAGTTGGTAACCGATGCCCTCTACCTACTATGCAAAGTTAGTTTCACAGCATGAGCCTTCCAAACAGTCTCACATCAACAAGGAAGAGACAAATAGTCAAGGTGGCAAAGCTGGTTTCATTTTAAGGTATATTTTCCTGATTAATTAGTATCGCATCAAAGACCGATAGGCCAGGATTCTGATTCTAATCCTAGTGATGAAAAAGGATTGGAAAACTGAATGCTCCAGTTAACCAAACAGTCTGTTTTAGTAAATATATATGCATATATATTTATACATATATACATACATTTATGTATAATGTTTAAGTAAAAATTGCACTGATCCCTAGGCATTTGTAGATGTAGTTGATTAGAAGACTGTACTAACTTTTCATTAGCCACAAGGTACACTTTAGATATTGCTTGCAGAAAAAATGTTTGACAGTCTACTTTTATGAAACACACAAAAGAGTGAAGAGAAATAATTTCAGCTATTTGAGCTTCCCGGTTGCTTGGTTTATGATGGAAAATGATGAAAAAGCATACTGGGAAACATTGCTTTATTTACTGTAACCCTATAAAACAGTGGTTCTCATAGTGTAGCCTCTGGATGGCATCACTTGAGCATCGACATCACCTGGGAACCTGTTCGAAATGCAAATTCTGAAATTCTAGGACCCTCACCTCAGACCTACTGAATCAGAGACCCCGGAGATGGGGCCCAGCGATCCATTTTTTTAACAAGCCTAACTAATGATTTCGATGCCTGCTTAAGTTTGAGAACCAAGGTTACAGAGTTAAGAACATACTCGAACTTGTTCCTTGAAAAGCACCACTATCACCAACAGGAATGAAACATGATTTGCCCCTCCCGGCTTAATCTTATGATCAAGTTCTCAAAGATATCTTTGACCTAGGACTTACTTCAGCCCCATCTGACACAGAACACAGAAAGTCCTGCTAAATGGGGGAAAGTGCCATAATTACTTACGACCTGTTGTAAAAGTCAAGGGATAGACCTTGAGCAAGAAATTAACAATTTAAGTTGAGAATAGGCTGTTTCACCTTGTATCCTACAGTTCCCTTGAGAGAAAAGAGTCTTCTGTCACAAAACAGATCAGAAAACAAGAGCTCTGTCAACATCAACATGAACAAGTACCGGGATATAGATTTTCCCCCTGAAGACGACAGCTAACGTAAAGCCTGACTAAAGCGGAAGACTGCAGTTGGTTCCTACCTTGCAAGATTCTTTATTATCTCTTCTTTCTCCTACAGACAAGTTACATATAATACAAACATTACTTTTCTGTTATGATATTTGATAATATTATAGCAACTTGTATTGACTGAAATGACTTAACTACAGTGTCACACGGTGACTACAGTATGTATACTATACCCAGATGAGCTTTGGCCAAGTGTAAATACACACACAAAATGCCCTGGAAAAAGCTTGACCTTTTAACACTGACTACCACTGGCCTGGTCTATGCTTTTTAATGCCGTACTTATGTATAAGGCTGCTGTTCTTGAAATGAAATCCTGAGGTATAATAATGATGTGGTTTGTACCAGTTACTTGCTTTCACTCCTGGTCCATCCTTTCCAAACACAGCAGATGTATCTCAGTGGAAAGAGCATCAGAAGACTGTGGGGCCTTGGAAAAGTCACTTAACTTCTTGGCCTCCATTGATTTAGCTGTGAAAAGGAGACACCACCTAATTCCCAAGGTTGTTGTATTAAGTGAGATACATACATTTTTATATATTCTGTACATTATAAAGTTATAGTCATCCATTCACGCCACACAAATTTATTGAGCAGCTGTTATGCAGGAGACATTCTTCTAGGCACTGAGGATAAAAGTGCGAGCAAGAAAGCATAAGCACATTTGCCAAAGGAGCTTACATTCTAATGGGTAGGTAAGATTTATTAACACAAAGGATGGTTATTATCCTCCCATGTAAGGATTTTTTGTTAAGAATTCACCTTCCCCATGGTTTTCTGTAACATTAAGATCTGTGATAAAAGTACATTTTCAACTGTAAGAACAATATTGTTCAATGAAGGTCAATTAGATTTATGTGACTTAATAGCTGATGCTTCCCCAGTTGTAACCTGTTCCTCCAGTGACATAATCATTATCTCTGGAGGCAGAAATTACACTAACCTAGAGAAGATAGAAAAAACATTAATTTTTGTGATGAGAGCAAAGCAAAGTTTCACACTGGAGACCTTGTTCAACAATTAAGGGTAGCAGTGAACAATCCTATTTTTCTGTATCTGTTAGTCATTCCTGGTCTGAATGGGCTGAATTTGATCTGATCATTCTCCAGAATTTTTCATCCTTCCTAATAAAAAATTCACCATGAAGTGTGTCAAAAAAAAAATAGAAGCCTCTCAGTTTATCAAAGGAATAATTAGTCTAGTATAAGACTGACTGGGGGTTCTGAAAGACAGAGGTCCAAGTAGTCTTGTTTTAAAAATTGCGTTGGAACCATACTGCAGTCTCCATCGAATGCAAAGAGCTTTCAAAGAGGCCTATTCAGAATGCGCACAAGATTTAAGAAGGGTTGGGGGCGAGACAAACACACGCACGCACACCTAAAACCTCACCCATGGCCAATTGTTAATCCTTCTGATCGAAATTAAGGTAAAGGAAGGTAATCCATTTTTATAGTAGATGTATCCATTTCTTTGTTTGTGTCCAGACACCTTATGCGCAAATCTACAAGCAAGGCGGACCCTGTGGCTGAGACACCTCATACAAACCACCTCCACAGGAGACAGTAAAACCCAGCGGGGCGATGGGGGGGGGGGGGCGGCTGTTGTTTTATTTAATGGGGATGGAAAGACAGTGGTTAGGAGGACACCAGGATTAGAACCGCAGCACCTCCACCCCCTCGAAGCCCAACTCTAGGATATTCTCTGCGGATACTGCATCCTTGGAAGGTCCTACGCAGGTCCGAGGTTCTGCTATTCGTCATTTCCCTGGCCCCCCAGAACCATCACCACAATGCACACCGATATTCACTGTGGTGACAGTTCCTCTTCCAGGCGCAGCTCTATCTCCACCCCGGTCCTGGAGGAGCTGCTCCCGTGATCCCGGGACCCTTCTAGCTGTTATGTCATCCCCTGTCACCTCACTCTGCCAACCCCCTCCACAGGCCAACAGAGAGTCCTCCAGCATCTTCAAATCTCCAGCCTCTAAGCCCTCACCCGTATCCTGCCCCCGCCCCTATCCCAATTCCCATCATCGATCCCCTATCCCGGTCCCTTAACCTGACCCGCACGCTTTCCTCACCTGCAGCCCAGGAAAACGTGGTTGGTCCAGGCAGCGGAGAGAGCAAGGAGCTGGTCGAGGGCAGCCCCGGGATAGCTGTGCAGGTGCCGACAGATGAAGCTGCGCCGCAGAGCCCACTGCCAGTCACTTTCGTGGCTATAGCGCCACTGCTCCAGCACTGGCTCGGGCGGGGGCGGCGGGAGGGGCGGCAGCGGCGGCGGTGGGAGGGGGGGTAGCGGTGGAGGCGACAGGAAGTCGCCCCCCAAAAGCAGACGTCCGCCAGCCATCTTCTCCGCCCCTAAGCAGGGCCACCGGGGATGAAGCCAACTACCGACCTGGAGTGAGCGGGCACGGGGGCCGGTAGGTGGGGCCGGGTAAGGAGGGGCGCGCCGTGGCACGAAGACCAACTCTCAGGGGACTAGGGTGTATGCATGGAGGGTGACTGTTAAAGAGGAAAAGGCGATCACTTCCAGACGCCGGGGCGCACGCTTGCAGCACTCCTCCAACTCGTGGTGGAGCAGGAAGGCGCCCGCTGCAGTCACTCGAGTGCCGGGAACGCTGAGCCAGGCCCTGCGCTCCAAACTTCCAGCCACCCGCAGATCCACGCTCTGCGTGGTGAAAAGAGGGGAAAAAGACACTAGCACACTCTGCTATCCCTCCTCTAAGTTCCAGCCTACCTACCCGCGTGCTGTCCGGCGGTTGTGACCCAGTGCGCATGCGCTGCGGTGGATTTCCCCCTAACTTCCAAATCCCGTGACCAAATATCGCGCGACGTACATTTTCCCCTTCTATGAAGACTCTGGGCTTTTGACGCACTAGGGTGACTAGCGGAGGGGGTGGGGGGACTCCGGGAAGGGAACTTCCAAAGATTCTCAGAGGTTCTGGAACATGTTTCTGATAAGTCCTTAGAAGACGACCTCAAGTGATTATTGGCAGTAAGCACTCCCCTGATGCATTTCCTTGGGTTTCTGAGCAGTATGATACTGGGATCGTATTCTTCGGAAGGGACTTAGGTTTGCAATGCATTTTACCCTATTTTCTTTTAAAAAGTGTCACCTCTCTGTGGCTCCTTTTCTTCACAGAATTGCTTGAAAAGCTGTGTGTGTTTTACATCATTAGCTTTGTATTTTATTGTGAAAGCATAAGAAAGGTGAAATACTTGTAAAGAAAATCATCCACAGCACCACCTCTCAAGTCAACCACTTTTATCGTACATATTCCAATTACTGACAAATATAGACAGTGTGCTTACACAGTTCTGATCATGATTACAAGTAATTCTGCATTTTCTGTATCAATTTAAAACGTGCAAAATATTACCAAATACAGAAAGCCCCCCCCCCAAGAAGCTTAAAAGCTGCACAGTAGCAAAGGGCAAAATTACTCTGTAAGCTGACCATATCACTCCACCACTGCATCAGTCAGTTCCCTCAATCCCTGTTTGCCGACCTGTGCCATTAAAGTAGTTGGCCAGTGAGTGTCTGTCAGCTGGAATTTACAGAGCACCTACTGTGTGCTCAATACAGGGTGGGGCAAAAGTAGGTTTATGGTTGTTCCGGTTGTTCATATGAAAAATAATACAATAATAAATAATAATAGAAGAATTGCCCTGGCTGGTGTGGCTCAGTAGTTGAGTGCCGTCCTGCTAATCAAAGGGTTGCTGTGTTTTTTTTTTTTCCCCATTCAGGGCACCTGCCTGAGTTGCTGGCAAGGTCCCCAGTAGGGGGCACACAAGAAGCAACCATACACTGATGTTTCTCCCTCCCTCCCTTCCCCTCTCTAAAAATTAAAATCTTTAAAAAAAGATTTTTTAAAAAATTACAATAGAAGAATAAACTCTGTGTTTCACATACTTACAACTGTAAACCTACATTTGCAGAACCCGGTATGATAGAAAAAGGAAAAAGAAACTGGGTTTTCTGTTGTCCTGGAACTGATTACAGTCTTGGTGGGGAGAAATAGCCCCGCATAAAACTTAATGTTCTACTCGTAGCAGAACCATTGGATGAGGTGGCTTCGACCCATTTCCCTATTTAACTTTTTAATGACATATTTTTATTACATGATGCATCTTATATGTAGGGGTGTATTGGACTAAGAGCAGAAGATAACGTCACTTTTGCCCTGGCTCAGTGGGGTGAGCATCATCCCACAAACTGAAGGATCGCTGGCTTGATTCCAGGTTCCATTCCTGGTCAGGGCATAAGCCTGGCTTGTGTGCCAGGTCCCTGGTTGGGAGCATGCGAGAGGCAACCAATTGATGTTTCTCCCCTTTCTCCCTCCTTTCCCCTCTCTCTAAAAATAAATAAAATATTTTTTAAAAAACATCACTTTTCACACGGTTTCATGATTTATTTCCATGTCTGTCTTGTCCATTTTGTACTGAGTGTTTCATCTTTGACTCTATGGTAGTCATTCATGTTGACTGAAGTAATGGCAGTCTTTGAGCTATCATATCAAAACAATACTAAATAGGAAGCTTGGAGATCGTAAATTCAAGTCCTTGTTGCATGAGTGAGAAAATTCAGGTTGGAGAGGTGAACTGACTTGCTGAAGACTGTAGAGACTGGCAGCAAAGCTGAGGTCATAATGTAGGTCGCTCAACTCCTCATCCAGTGCTTCTCCAGAAATTTGCCATGCATTGCCCTGGTTTTTTTAAATTAATTTTTCTTCACATGTATCACCTTCTAAACTTCTAAAAAATAGTTCGACTGCTCCCAACCCACCCAGTGTCAGGTCCATGAGAACAAGGAATTCACCTATGAATTCCTTGCTTTTAGCACCTATGCCTGGCTACTGTGGGCACGCCAGAGATATTCCATTTTATTTTATTTATGTTTAGGGAGAGGGGAAGGGAGGGAGAGAGAGGGAGAGAAACATCAATCTGTGAAAGATACATTGATTAGTTGTTTTTCACATGCCCCTAACTGGGGACCTAGCCTGCAACCCAGGCATGTGCCCTGACTGAGAATGAAGCCGATGACCTTTTGGTTTGCAGGCTGGCACTCAATCCACTGAGCCACACCAGCCAGGGCATATTTCTTGTACTAAGTGAATGACTGACTCAATGAAGTCTCTTCTGATTGTCTCAATCTTGTGAAATTCATTTTCTTGGAGCTGTATCTTAAGCTGATTTGTTATTTTACAGTTAGATTAATTTCAGCCTAAGTGCCAGCCTTCATCAACAACAGCATTGCCATCAATACATATCTTCTGTAGAAAAAAGATTTGAGAAAATAAAAGCTATATCCTCTTAGCTTGGATGAAAGCTTGTTCATCAGATAGGAACAAATAATTGCAATATGACTTTTGAACTTGGATTACAAAATGAAAGGCAATGAAACTGATGTTAGAGACTATTTACTTTGGGACAGCTATAACTGGATTCCATTTGTAATCCCCACTATGGAATACAGTTTCATCTCTAGAAAGCAAAAATTTCCATGATTATCCATGACGTTATCTCCCTAGAAAATCTCCTGACCAAAAAATCTTTCTGCCAACCTATCTCAGCCCATTCCCTTCTCACAAGTCACAGATGATTTCTCAGTGAGCAGGAATTGCAACCCCTAAACAGAAGTAGATTGTCTGAAAAGTGATTGATGATAGGTATAGGAGGGAACAATGATAAAGGCAACCATCAAGATCCTAAAACAATCTAGAAACCTCCTGTAGTCATCCATCCTCCTCCCCTCCATCATGTTTCTGTTCTGAAACAGGCTCCTGTTACTGTCTTTGCACTACACTACACACACACAAACACAGCTCTGGGCTTCCCACCCTGCCCTTTCCTATGGGGGAGTCAGTGAGTGGCCAAAGGAGGAACACTTGGAAAAATAAATAAGTAAAACCTTTAAAAATTTGTGTAACAATGTTAAATTTACTGAAGTTAATATAACTTTCTGTGGTTATGTAAGAGTATATCCTTGCTTTTAAGAAATCCCCACTGGAATATTAGGGGTAAAGGGCCATGATACATGTAAATTACCTTCCAATGGCTCAGAGAAAATATATAGAAACAGAACAAATGATAAAGCAAATGGGGCAAAATGCTATCAATTGGTGAATCTGGGCCAAGAGTATGTGGGTATACTTTGAACTATTCTTGTAACTTAATTTCAAAATTAAGTGCTAGTAAGGTGCAGTAGTTCCCTACATTAGTGAAGAATCTCAATCTAGCTACATCGTAATCACTTTTTATTGTGTGTCCAGCACTGTACTGGAACCTCAGGAGTGCTATAAATGATGTTCCTACCCCGAGGAAGCTTAATGTCTATTGAGGCTCAAACAGGAGCAGATTTTAAAAGTTCAAATAGGAAATTCAAAAACGAAGATCAGAGTAGGTGGATGGGATCAAGAAAGGCTTCAAGGAGAAAGTAGGGCCTGAGTCTCAAAGGCAGGGTTTAAATCAGTAGAGGATATTTCTGATAAAGTCAACAAATCATTTGGGTAACTCAGGGAGAGGCCTGTGCAGAGACTTAGAGTACTGGGAGAGTGGGTATTAGGAAGTACTGGAAAATAAGGTTGAATAGTTAAGCTGGGGCCAGTCTCTAAGTTCCTCAAAAACAGTGTCTAATTAGGTCTCATGCAAAATATCCCCAGAGCATAGGGCACTGGACCAAACCCATAGGAAGTGTTCAACATACCCTTACCATTTGAAGACATCATAATCTGATTAAGCCCAAAACCAAGATGAGGGGTACGTCCCTAATCCTATATATAACAGACATATACACATGTAATCTTATATAGGTATTGGTCCCAGAGCAGGGACTTTCCAAAGCTCAAGCCAAACAAGCTGAGCAATAATGGAGGACTTTGATGGACAGCAACGGAAGGTAAGTGTAGGTGGCAAAACCACTGTGAGGTACTACTGTTCAAATGCACAACTCTTTGAAGAGGTACCCACATTTTAAAAAGATGGCCTTGCAAGAAAGCTGTCCTTTCATTAAGGGATGAATCTCCTGAAGTAGGGGCATTTCAGATAGGAGCCCTGCTTGTTTGGCCTTTTTGAGGGTATCAGAGTCCCAGTCCTTTCCCTAGAAGTAGTTGGCATTCTCACCTGTTCAGAGCCCCAGGAACAGGACCTCATCAATACAGTAGGCCCATGCCTCCCATCTATGCTCTAGCAAGGCCGTGTGCAAATTTTAGTTAATCAAAGCCAGTCCCCACCCACTGCAACTTGCATGAAAACTTCAGTCATGTATCTTCATTTCTGATTTCTTTTGACCAGCTAGTAGCTTCTAACAGCTTTAGTCTGATGATGCATCAACAAGCACCCAAATGCATTAGAGTTGGGGTAAGCAAACTCTGGCCTGCAGACCAACTCTGGGCCCACCACCTATATTTGCATGACCCTCATGATGAGAATGGCTTTTACATTTTTTTAATGATTGAAAAGTATCAAAATAATAATTCAGGACACGTGAAAATGAAATTAGAGTGTGAATGTCACATTTCAGTGTCTGTAAATGAAGTTTTGTTGGTGCCCAACCACGCTCATCCTGTTCCATCCATATTATGTATGATTACTTTTATGCTTTAGTTAACAGTTGAATAGCTGCAGAGACCAGATGGCTTGCAAAGCCTAAATTATTACCCCATTGGCCTTTTACAGAAAAGCTAGCTGACCCCTGACCTAGAGCAACTATTCTCAACAAGGGGCTATTTTGCCCTCTAGGAGACACATGGCATTGTCAAGAGACATTTTCGGTTGTCACAAGTTGGGGTGGGATGGAGTGTTACTGGCATGTAGTGGGTAGGGATGTTGGTACAAAGGCTACAATAGCCAGGTCTCTGCCACAAAGAATCATCTGTCCTCAAATGTCAGTAGTGCTAAGGTTTAGAAATGGTGGATTAGAGGAACCTAAGAAACTTCTTGTAAAGAGGAAACTCCATCCTTAATAAAGAGTACCATTTATGGAATGCCCAAGTCTTTTAATTTACATGAGCTTGTATAACCTTCACAATCACCATGCAAAGGAGTTATTGATATTCCCCTTTTACACGGAAGTTTGTAACACAACTTGACCACAATGCACATAGCGAGCAAGGCTGTCAGACTCCAGTCTGTATTTTTCCACACCTTGCCTGCCACTACTCAGTGGTGTCACAGGCTTTCATTCGGCTGCCCCCTAGTGTTCAAGCTATACAGATGCAGGCCAGTGTCCTTTCCTTCAGGCATGGGTACCATGAGGTTACGGACCACTACCCCATCTCCAGCATCTGGCCATTCGGGAAATGAAGCCAAGGGGGAAAAAAACCCCTCTACCTTGACCCCAAGCAAACTTATAAAAACTGACCACTCTCCCTCTTGTTTACTTTCATTCGGGATGGGAGGCAAGGACAGGACCTTCCCTCCCTGATAGACCCAGGACACAAAATACTCGCTACCTTTAGAATGCCTTTTGACCTCGGTTGGTGTGACCCAGTGAATTGAGCACCCACCTGTGAACCAAAAGATCAGCCTGGGTTGCCGGTCAGGTCTCCTCGATGTTTCTCTCCCTCCCTTCCCCTCTAACAGTGAGTAAATAAAACCTTTTTAAAAAGAATGCCTTGAGTCATAAAGAACAGTCGTAGTCATGAATTTCCAGGATGCTTACATCACAGGATTAAATGGGAGGAGAATCTTGTTTTGTAGGATCTGACACTCCACTTCTTCCATCTATTATCCTAGATGATGAGCTCAACAGATCGGTCAGATCCATGCTAATGAAGGAAAAGTAAAGGACGTCCTGTCCACCTCTATCTCGCTCCCCCATCCATGAGAATTTCAAGCTCAGATGGAGGAAGGAGGGGACAGGGCAGCCCACCTAGGAAGGTTGCATAGCGGCTGATGGTGCCTCCCTGAGCCCCTCAAATCATCCACTTGGAAGGCAGCCACCCACTCCTAAAGCAAATTGTGATGGGTCGCATCGCCTAATGGTTTAAGATCAGATCACACAGCCATTGAGCATTTCTTTGAATTTTATTGAAAATTGACATGGACATTAGAAAGGTATCAAGCTAAACAGAGCTGGCTTTGGGATGTTTCTCCTGGCAAATGGAAGGCCCAGAGGGGCAGTGAGTGGTCACATCTTTGAGCAAAAAGAACTAAGAAGAAAGGAAAAACAACACAGATTCTAGAAAACATGCAAAGAGGCTCTCTCAAGAGACACTGGACAGTGGGATGGCGATGGCTGTAGGGATATACGGGAATGAGCACACTCACATGGTATTTTGATGCAAGTTAAACCAATGAATTCAAGGCAGATTTTCAACAGGAAAGCTCTCCAGCCAGATCCCAGGTTGAGCAGAAACCTCTCTTAAAACCCCAACTGGCTTTAGAAGGTTGAATGGATTAATTTTTCTCTCACTAAACTTAACCCCCTCCCATCTTTCCTTTCCCCACTGAGTGTTAGTGGATCCATTTTCGCCCTTGCTGGGGGTCAGCAGGTCGTCTGTGAATGCTGAAGAAGATACAGATGTTGCTTGAGTTTCCCTTCCATATTCAGAAATGTTTAATAGTGGCTGTAGACAGTCAACCCACTGAACTGGAGAATTGGTGTTTGAAAAGAAAAGCAAAAAACTCAACCTAAAACTTGAGAACAGCACTTCCACACCCACAGCTGAGGTCTCCTGCCCCAGTCACTTACACTTGGGTGAGTTGTCCTGTAGTTGTCTCTCTGAGGTTACATTTGGTCCATTCTCCAGCTCTGACGGTTCTTTTCCTGCCTTGTTAGTTAGGACAAGACACTTCCATTTACAATACCATGTAAGTCAGGAGAGAGCTTCTTGCCTGGACACAGGGACATATGAGCACTTGCTGTGTAGAGTGTGTATGTGTGTGTGTGCGCGCACACGCGCGCAGTTTGGGGGAAGAGGGAATTGATTGGTTTCTGGCTTGAAACAATGTGGAACCCTAACTCTTCTATAATGGCAGTCTTCTCCTTTAGATTTAATGCAGCTGCTGAAGACAAGATTAAAAAAAGCTGGAGAGGGAGAGAGAAAGAGAAAGAAAACACGGAATTAGCCAAAGAAAAAGAACATTCAAAGTAAGACAGGGCGATGGGAGGGGGCAGCGTGAGTAGAACAGATTATACTTGCAGAAGACAGATTAGAAATGGGGCCACTGATGGACCATCACCACCAGGAAATAGGCTGAGAAGGTTTTAAGAACACCACACACTGGTTTGAAGCTTCTTGTTTTAATTAAAAACAAGCACATATTAACAGCCACATGGGAATGCCAGGTGATTAAAAGAGGAAACAAAAACAAAAACAAAAGTGATCTGCACAGCAGCTAGGAAAAGCAAACTTCTTGGCTTAAGAGAAACTAGGTGCGTGTGCGTGTGTGTACACGTGGGGATTTTTCAGGAAAGCCATTCCATTCCAGTCTAGAAAAATAAAAGCACAGACCATTTCTAATGACTGGTTTTGTTTCACCAGAAGTAAACAGAGTAGTTACGGTATTTTAAAAAAATAGCAACAACTGTACTCATTAGAAAGTCTTTTCACCAAAGGGGAGGGGGAATCTTTCTCTCTACAGCAAGAAAACTACCACTAACCAATGTCACCCCAATAATAGATGTAATAAAATAAAAAAGAAAGAAAACTACCCAATAAAATAACAATTTTAATTCTTTTCCATAGTGTGAATCAACTTTCTAAAGGCCTTATGCTCACTCACAGGTTAGATTTTTGTTTACCAAACTTTCTGGATTATAAGGATCATCTAGGGCACCTGTTAAACAAAAGCGTGCGTGGGCCCCATTCCAGACTTCCAGGAAAGCTGACCAGCTCACGGTTGCTGGCGACCCCTACTGTCAGCAGAAGCACTCAGTTCAGGAGCTGGTCTGAAGCCTTCTGCTTTGCCTGCCCCTACCCACTCATCCTTGGATATTTTTCTATATGGGAAAAAAAATAAGAGGCCTCTAATACTAACTCTTCAGGTTCTCTGAGCATCATAAGACCTTGTCTCTAGGAACACACAGTAATGAACAGACTGAATCCCTTAATGAGGTGGATTGGGAATCAGGAGACACTGAGTTTGGCTTGGCTTCTGCCACAAAACAGCCCTGGGACCTCTGGCAAGTCCCTTCACCTCTCTAGGCCTTGATTTTCTCTTACAAAAAAAGTGGGTCATCTCTGTCTTGCGAATCAAAATTTCTCCCTTAATACAAATTTCCTGCCTAGTCTCTGCAGGTCTCTCAAAGGCTGCATGGCTCTAAAACTTTTGAAGTTTTCAGAGCTCCTCAAGCCTCAAGTACATAATCCATAAACAAATGCAAATGAGGGGGCTCTATTTGTGATGCAGATAATTACCCTGGGGGAAGAAGACCGGTTGGCTTGTTTTTAGTTTGGGATTTGTGGGAAGCAGCTGTGAAACTGGACCTGGAAACATCAAAGCTGCAAACAAGATGCCTTCCCCCAGAAGGCTGGACAGCCCTAACTTAGCATCTCTCTGAGCTACTGGATGACTGTCCAAGTTCATCTTTTAAAAGAAAAAAAAAAAAAAAAAACGGCAAGGCACAGGGTCTGCTAAAATGTTCCACTATGAGAATCCAAATGTTCCACTTGGATTTTTCAAGAAGCTAGCTTAAGCTTTGGCAGCAAGCCCTTCATACGTGCCTGTGGCCACTAACAAGTCAACGACTCACCAAACAATAACATATCAAAACTGCACTCTTGCTTTACCAACAAGAAAAGATCAAGCGTGTGCATGTGTTTGATGTTCATTTTCTCTACCTTTCACTCCCTATTATTATCTATTACTGGAGAGAGAAACTAACTCTTCCCATTTGCAACACTTCAAAAAAGCTTGAATATTTGGCATAGCCTTGATAGACAGTGTTCTGAAAGAAATTAACCACAACAACAACAAAAAAACCCTTCAGAAATTAAAAAGAAGTTGTTCATGGTCAGTGCCGGTGAGACTGGGAAGCAGAACTCAAAAGAAGGGGGGGGTGGTTGAAGTGGAAGTACATGGCAGGGGCAGGGGGCCCAGCTTCCTGGCACCCTGCAGGAAAGCTGTCAGTTAAAATAGGAACCTTGGTTTAAAAGGCTAAATGGAGTCCAGTCCAGCTGTAGCGGGGGATACTATTCAGTACACAGCCATGGATTACTGCAAAGGAAGGGCAGAGAAAGGGCATGTTAGCCACAGATTATTGCCAGCTCACCTCCAGCTCTCACTCTCTCACTGGCCAAACACCAAAGAAAGGCCACTGTGCCTGACAATGGAGGGTTCTCTACTTCCAAGGATTTCCCAAAGCCATCATCGGATAGCCCCCCTTGATCAAAATTAGGACTGGAATATTTATAAACCAAATCCCCGTAGGCTGGAGACAAAGTTAGGGACCTTCTGAGGAATTAACACTCCTCTCCAGTTGATAATCTCACCTCTTCTTATGGGGAGAAGCCAGTCTGTATGCAAAATACAGATTAAAACTCATCATCACATTACCCAAATAAATAGACTGGAAGACTCATCAAAGCAAAACTAAAAACACTGATTCTTTGACCGCTCACTTTGGCAGTTTGTGACATGGGGTTATTATACCCGCTACTGACCCTGCCACCTTTGGGGGATGGTGTGGAGCCCTAAGGGAGATTACAGAGGAGATACCAAGACACCTCAGAAGGATTCCTTAAACGTATCATTCAAGACACTAGGCTGGTAATAACATTCAGGTTTATTTCCCCTTCTGCATCTGTGGGGCACCCAGAATTATAGAGAGAGGGAATTTATGCTATTTTCTTCAGCAGTCATGTTTTCTGGAAGGGGCTTGCTATAGATAAACTTATTCTGGAATTTATACACAGCTTGAGTACAGTTACTTTGAGTGAATCAAAACCGGAAAGGGCTGGGCTGAGAGGCCTAAAGGAAAAGGCACCAAAGGATCTCCTGGAGCCCTCTGAGAAGGAGCTGTGGCTCTGCTGGGAGGTGGCAGGTGCTCAGGGAAGCCCAGTGACTAGGCACTAGGGGGGAAAGCCTTGTTGACTGGTGCTTGCTTACCCAGCCACAGTGGAGGCAAATACCTCAGGGAAGCCAGCAGCCATCAGAGTGCGAACAAGGAAACTGGTGGTGGAGAGTAGCAGATGGGAGCCCTGAACATGGTACAGTCTGGCAAAAATGGAGACGGGGACTGGCTGGCGGGAAGCACTGGGAGGGGAAGTGGGATGCATGATGCATCTCTAAGCCACATGGCTGCTGGCTTCCTGTCCAGAGGCCAGACACCATCCTCAGACTCTCCGGCTTCTATGAACTTTGGCAGGAAGAGAGTGAGGGGCACCGGTTGTGCACCCCCACTCATGTTAAAGGGTAATTAGAGAAAGGGAGGCCCAGGTCTGTTGTGCAGGAAAGGGCGTCTACCGGAAGCCCAAACTGAAAATAAAAAGAGAAGTTGGGTTAATGAATGGATGGATTAAGGTATGAAAAAACAGGTTAGAAGAAAACTGTTTCTCATAATGACCAATGGATAAATTAGAATATATAGCTATGTTAGATGATCTTAAGGTCCTATATTGCATTAGCTCCTGGGAACATGCTTTCTCGCTTGTGGCAGCAGTAGTGGTATTAGCTAGCAAAATAATTATCAACAGTCTCAAGAATACTTTCTCTTCTTAATTACTAGGTCCTGACTAATGCCCGCCCCCGACCAGGCACCTTGTGCAGAAATACCTTCAGGAAATCTCCAGGTGGTCTCAGGCCACTGGACAGAGCACCAGGCTCTCAGCTACTAACTGCCTTATCCCACAGGGAAAGCCCATAAAGTTCAAGTTTCACCTCAGGTAGCCTTTGGAACAGCCCCTGGCAGCTAAATAGGTACCCTGGGGCGAGAGCACTCCTAATCAGCTAAGTAGCACCCTGGGGCAATAGTCATTTGGGAAGTGTCTGTTTCAGACCAGTTATCTAAAAACCTGAACTACCTAAATCTATTACTGGTTTGTGTTCACTTGACACATCAACCTTTCCTTTAGTTAAACTTCGTCCTTGTGACATAAACAGGGCAAGTAGTATCCACCCCCACTTCATATATGAGGAGACTGAGAAACACAGGGAAATCAACTGTCTTGCCCACTCACAAAGAAAAAGACAACCAGAGCCTGAATCCCTTGGCTGTTTAATTATACTGTAGTGTCCCTGAGAATGCCTTGGCTGTGGATCCAAGCCCCTGTTTTTTACCTGAAGAATACATTTATCTCATTAAATAAAGACTATTAGATATTTGGGAGGGATAGTTAAAAGCATATGCATATGTATGTTTGTATAGTTACTTCCTCAGAGTGAATACATCCATACACCTACACACGCACGTGAATGGCAACTGATACCAAGAAGACGAGTTCTGTCCCTGGCTGGTGTGACTCAGTGGATTGAGTGCTGGCCTGCAAACCAAAGGGTGGTCAGTTCGATTCCCAGTCAGGGCACCGGGCCAGGTCCCCAGCTGAGGGCATTCGAAAGGCAACCGATCTGTCATACATTGATGTTTCTCTCCCTCTCTTTCTCCCTCCCTTCCCCTCTCTCTAAAAATAAATAAAAATTTTTTTTTTAAAAAAGACTAGGAGCTCTACATTCTTGTTCCAGTTCTGCCAGTAACTCACTGTGTGATCCTTGGTTAAGTCTCTCAAATTCCTCCTCCATGTACTCATCAACTGAACATTATTCCTTCCCTGCCTCACAGGATTGTTGGAAGGCTAAAGTGAGATACCACATGAAAAACCACTTTGAAAAGTATTAGGATGTTATATGAACGCTCATCTCTTATTTAGCTTTTTGTCTACTTGCCAGAGGAAGGGAAACCTAAACAATACTGCAAGAGCCTATGTTCTGGGCTTCACAGCAAGGCTGACATATTTTGATACATGTACACTGTTACATATACCATTCGGCCTCCAAGAGTTGAGGGCCAGTAACCACTGAGAGACAGTATCGACAACTGTGTACAGGTCCCGAAGAATTATGTCTCACAGTCTCAGACAACCACAAGTAGTGCCTCAAGCAATTTCAAGACCAGTACGGAACAGTAACCCTCACTCTCCTTACTGAGAGGTGGCCTTTGTGATCTGCCCTAGGAATGAGGGCTCTGGGGAGGGAACAGGCTGCCTTTGCTGCTTCCAGGTCCCACAGAGCCAAGGCCGCCCGCCCCTATTTGCTTTGGAACTGCCTTTGTGGTCTTCTGGGGAGAAGCCTGCCAGGAAAAAACTCAACCTACTTGGGTTGAGGTTGGCTGTTCCCGCTGTTTGCTAATTGCCTCTCACTTATAAAGTAAGGCTTTAATTATAGTTTTGCCAGAATTCATTTCAGTAATGGCCACTAACAATGATTTACTCAGGGAAATGTAAACCAAATCGTGTCAAACCATATTAATTCAGCCTCAGTAACTGAGATGTAACTTACCAGAATACATCTTTTCTACCCTCCTCATTAAAATGGGGGAACAAAGAGGACACACATGAACTGAGCTTCTACAGGTGTCAGGCATGCTGCAAGGCACCGGGCCCACCAGAGAGGACAGTCTAGGAAGTGATCATCTTCCTGAATGGAAATCTGCTGCTCAATTCCAGTCAACTCACAGGGGCTCTAAAGACTTGCCATTAGGCTAGACAATAAATCGTTTCATTGTTCTTTTAGGGTTGTTTCCTTTGGCCCAATTTCATGGGCCTTATGTTTCAGATGCCTCTACGGACTTCCTCTCTGGGACTCGCTTGAAAATAGGATGTTTTGCCAGTTGCCTAAAGTCCCCAGTGCAATAGCTGCAGTTGTCAGTTTGGTGATGAACAGCAGGCTCTCCATTTAAATCATAAGCTGCATTGGTGAGTGGGGAGAAGCCCTTAGTATTTTACATCCCCTGACCCAAGCAAACCAAATGTGAAGGCATTTATGAGACAAGTGGAGTATTCTGAACACTGACTGGGAATTTTATGTTAATGAATTATTAATTTTGTGGGTGGCATTGTGGCTATGTTTTTTTAAGATTTTATTTATTTACTTTTAGAGAGGAAGGGAGGGAGAAAGAGGGGTAGAGACACATCTATATGAGAGAGAAACATGGATCGGTTGCCTCTCACAAGCCCTCCACTGGGGACCTGGCCCGCAACCCAGGCGTGTGCCCTGACCGGGAATCAAACCAGTGTGACCTTTCAGTTCACAGGCTGGGGCTCAATCCACTGAGCCACGCCAGCCACAGCTGTTTGTTTTAAAGAGTCATTACCTCTTAAAAATGCATGCTAATGTATTTACAGATGAAATGACGTGAGTTTGGCTTTATAATAATCCAGCAGGTTTGGGGTAATAGATGAAACAGGATCAGCCCCAGGATGACAGTTGTTTGGGGGTTGGGTGTGGGTGACTGGGCTGCGCTCTGCTGTCCTCTCTCTCCTTGTGTTCCTATTTGGAAGTTTCTCTGGTAAAGTTTAAACAATAGTAATAAGCTTAATTGTATGAAATTAAACATATTTATGTTTCCTCAGTATCTACTATCTCAGCCTCATAGAACAGGTGCTTCATCATTGCTATGATGACGTGATGCCAGGATCTGCTTTATTCCCTTCTATAGGTACAACACGTAGCACTCAGGAACCCATCTCACCAAAGGTAGGTGTTCATGAAACTGGTACTTATAGAATTAAATGTAAGGAACTCATCTGACAGCTCTTAGTTTCTTCCACTTTCACTATAGTTTTGGGGGGTACAGAGCCAAAAAAAAATTGGAGAACTTGAATTCTTCAGATAAGAAATTGCCTCCAGAGGGGAACAGAGAAGCAAGTTTCTGTTCGCTCAGAACATTCCCAAACCTGGGGGGCAATGCCGCTGTGACAACTGCAAAGCAGGGCTGCTAAACCCAACAATTTCCTTCCTCATTGCAGTCTAGTTAATTTTGAAAGTAATGCTTAAGGCTCTTTAAGAAAGAAACGACCAAAACTGAACCTCAAATATTGATCCACCTATGCTACCCAGCTGTTCTCTCAGCAGAAGTCTGAAAACACCC
The DNA here is from genome assembly GCA_004027475.1 of Anoura caudifer. Lineage (NCBI taxonomy): Eukaryota > Metazoa > Chordata > Mammalia > Chiroptera > Phyllostomidae > Anoura > Anoura caudifer. The sequence goes on along the minus strand of PVKU01003818.1, from coordinate 91,272 downwards.
GACTTCTAATCAGGCAAGGAAACACTCCACATGTACACTTGAGCCCACACCAGACTATTTCTTAATATTCTAATTCACAAGAGGAAACCAGTTAGGACAATGAAGCAGCTTGTTTTATGATTAGATATGTGTGTTGAGAAAGGATGGGATTTGGGGAGATGTGTTCTAGAAGCCACTGCCAGTTCTATTTAGAGTTAATAAAGCTTACCAGGACCCTGGGTCTCATGCAGCATGCAGCAAACAGCAGAGTTAACTGTAAAACAGTAAGAGCTGATGAAGGTGGAGTGAACTTGAGGAGAAATAAAATATTACGAGTTCACACAAACAATGAAGAGTTAGAGGTCAAAGGAGGTTAGGAGGAGTAGGAGGGGAGGTGGGGAGGGTGGGCTGCCAGGGATCCCTGAAACACAGGTACCCTTTCTTAATTTCTAAAGGCAGCCAAAGGAAATTCTAAGTACGTGGCTCTATTATATCCAACCACCATCTCTCAATCTGAAATGCCACTATCACCACTTCTACCCTCATACCCCACCACCGCCATCATCACTCTGGGACCACAGTGACACGGGTCTCACAATGGGTATTTCAGAGGTTAGCTAACTGTTTAAGGAATTATATAAGAAGCCCAGGTCTGGGGCCACTTATACATCTGGAAGTATGAAAGAGGACAGCCTGTTCCATCAGGTCCTTATTCCTAACATGAGGTGCCACATGCTAGTAAGGTTAGGTTTTCATCCACTTAGAATTGGAAAAGGGTACCATCACCAGCCCCAAACATTCCTGGAGACTGTAGAGAGAGTCTTCCACCTAGGGTTGGCGAGAGTCAGGGGGTGAGAGGGCATCAAGTAATTTGAGGTAACTGGGGAAAAACTTGGTCTGGGAGAAACTTCCACTAATAGCGGAGTAGAGAATATTTATAGTTTAGTGTCTGTCAGTGGGATCCGAACAAATGAATCTTCTAATTCCTGCAAGCAGGCTGTGAAACTACCCCAGGGATTGACTTAATGAATGCCACAGGGCTATGAAGGCAGCAGGTTACAGCTGGAAGACAAATTTAGACTTTTCTGATCTTAAAAATAGGAATCCATGCCTGCCGGCAAAACTAACACAGCATGACAGATCAGTTAATATACAGTGTTTCCAAAGGGGCGTCTTTCCCGGCTAGTTGAACTTTAGCCATCAAATAATACCAAAAAGAGTTAATTAATCAGTGAATTTGACATATATCGTTATGGTTCAGTAACACAAATGTCTAGACTAACTGGTGAAAATGTTCAAATTATACTTCTGAATAAAGAATAATCAGATTGCAAAACTGAGTGCCTTCAAATATAAAATATTTTAATACTGTACGAAAGTCACTAATTTCTTCCTAAGTGATAAGCCAGGCACAGAGGAAAGGAAGAAGTTTCCTTCTTTTGCCAAATATCCTGATAACTGAGTCAGGAACAAGTGGCCAAGAACAGAGGGCGATGACCATGGATATCTCTCAGATCCCCAAGCCCCTTTACTAAGGACATTGCCTAACACTCCATCTCAGAGCTTCCCGAGTCACACTGCACAACTACAGAGCACAAGGGACCAGTGGGTCTTTTCCTGCTGTTATATAGGTCCCATCAGATATGCTTTTCTATTCTCTGGTTCTGGGATGAGGAATGAGGTGGGTGAGGATAATTGGCCCCCATGGTAATCAGGAGCCCATGCTATCCTGCCTTACCAAACATCAGGGAAGAAAGACAGTTGTAAAATCATTCCCCAGAGGTTGAGGATGGGGCACTCGGAGTATACCAGCATCTGACATTCCCACCAAGTTCTTAGTACCCCAGGCCAGGAACAACTAAACAGTCAGGAGGATGGGCAGCAAAGAGGCGAGAAACCGGAACTGGGCTACAGCCTTCAATAGCAGCAGTTAAACTGCTGGCTGCAGCTACTGAGAACTGAGGCAGAGAGAGGGTTGGCCCGCAGGCACAAAGAGGCAAACACCTCAGGCACAGGACGAGAAAGCAGGCCTGTAAGCCCAATTGGCTTTCACCTCTCAGGGAGAGCGTGCCCAAAGGTTTCTGTGAAGACTCTCTCTCCCCCACTACCCTCTATCTGCCCCTTTGTATTCATCTCTTCCTTATAACTTTGTGGTGCTCATTGTTCCCTCCCTTCTTTCTACTCTCTCACGGGCCTTTCGCTTTTCCTCTCCTTTCCTTCCCTCTCTTCCTACCTGACTTTGCAGGACTTTCCTAAGCAGGCCAAACAGAGGGCCTGGGCCTCTACGACTTACTCTCAGTTCCCTAAATTCAGGGAATCCGAAGGTCCTGCGGGGACACTGAGACCAGTTACAGGTACCCAAACTGGTTGAAGTCCACAGCTCACCTCTGTTCACCATCCCTGAGGCCTCCTCATCCTCCAGGTCCCATCCTGAGGGGACGAACAGGAGGAAAAAGAAGCCACCAATCCACAACAGCCTCCCACTTACTTTTTCTTCTCTTTGTCCCTTTTCAGTGTCTGTGAGCCTCCAGCCTGGGAGCCCTGGGACTGGAGCAGCTCGGCCGCTGTCTTTCTCTGTTTGAAAGCATTCACTTCATCATCCAGGGATTTCTTCTTATCCTCCAGCTTCTTCTTCTCATCCTGGTGTAGTTTCTTCAGACGGTCAAACTTCTCGTGCAGCTGGCAAGAAAGCACAGGAGGTTGGGGGAGTCCCCCGTGAGCAGCTCCCAGCTGAGCCGAGCCCAGGGTGACTGGGGACTTACAACCCTGTAGGACCCTGGGAGCTCAAGAGACACTTCTGCTAGAGACAGCTATGATGGCAGCAAAGGTCACTGTGTTCTGGATAGTCTCCTCCTGCCATTTTACCCCCAAGTTTCTGCTCCTAAATATAGTCAAGGAACTGTGCATTCTGTTTAATCAAACGTTTTCTTTCAGAGTTACCACATGGACCCTGGAGGGTATGGCTCAGCTGGTTGGAGCATCATCCTGTAAAATGAAAGATCAAGGGTTCGATTTCCAACCAGGGCACATGCCTGGGTTTTGGGTTCAGTCCCTGGTTGGGGTGCATGATTGGCAACTGATTGATGTTTTGCTCTCACATCAATGTTTCTCTCCCTCTTTTTCTCCCTCCCTTCCCCTCTCTCTGAAAATCAGTAAGAATGTCCTCGGGTGAGGATAAAAAAAATTAAATGAGTTACCACATGGTTAGTAATATCAATTATAATAGTATTACATTTATTGAGTGCTTGTTGTACACCAGGCACTGACTTTTATAAGAATTTTGTATGTATTAACTCATTTAATCATCACAACACTCCTAGGAGGTAGGTTCCTTTGTTATCTGCATTTTATGAGGAAACAGAAGGTGACAGAAGTTAAGGATTTTGCCCAATCAAGGTCCATCCATTCTACTGGACAGTGAGATCTCCCAATGTGTTAGGGGCCCCTGGCGTTTCTCATGCCCTCCAGTCAGGGAGGATCACCATGGATCACAAAGCAAACTTCAGCAATGCCAAAGCTGGTCAAAGGAAATACTTGTCCTCAGACATGAAAAGAGATTTTTTTTTTAAAGTTTTACAAAACGGAATGAGTGTGGAAACCTCAGCCTTGCCCAAGGGGAGGTTTAATTAGCCCTGAACAGAGCCAGAGACCAGCAAGAACATTCTGGCAAACCATTGTGGTAAGTGGATCAAGAGGTACAGGTGATGTCCTGACCAATGTGGCTCAGTTGGTTGGGGGTCATCCCTTAAAGCGAAAGTTCACTCAATTGATTCCTGGTCAGGGCACATGCCTGGGTTGCGTGTTAAGTTCCCTGTTGGGGTACAAAGAAGAGGCAATTGGTCAATGTTTCTCTCTCTCTTTCTCCCTCCCTCCCTGTCTTTCTAACAATGAATAAATAAAATCTCTTAACAAGAGGGACAGGTGGTAACAAACTAGAATGAGATAAACTACCTTAAACTGTAAGAGTAGACCAAGCATAATTTCATTTTTTTTAAAGTTTGTTTATTTATTTATTTTTAGACAAAGGGGAAGGGAGGAAGAGAGGGAAAGAAACATCAATGTGTGGTTGGCTCTTGTGTGCCCCCTAGAGGGGACCTGGCCTGAAACCCAGGCATGTGCCCTGACTGGGGATCAAACCAGTGACCGTTTGGTGTGCAGGCTAGCACTCAATCCACTGAGCCACACCAGCCAGGGCCAATTTTTTTTTGAAGATTCAAAAGAGAATTTAGGATTCTGTAGCACTTGCAGCATGCCATGAGGGAGGTCAGGTCTCCAGGTCCTAGAGGTATTTGGGACTATCATTTAGTAAGGGGTGGTGGATGACAGGCTTGCAGCGTAAACCAGCTTTCACTAGTCCCTTGGAATAGGGTAGTAGAAACTCTGCTGATCAGTTGCCTTTAACCTGGCTTTTCTCCATTGGCTTTTCATTCATCTCTCTTTGAGCTCCCCTTACCTCTCCTCCTTAAAGGCCTACATTAAAGGTGACATTTGTTTTTGAAAAATGAAACTAAAACAAAATCAATATCCTCGTTCTGGGCTTCAGTGATAACCCTAGAGAGTCACAGCAGATTACCAGGAAAGAGACTTGGGAAGACATTAAGTGCTTCCATTCATCATGGGTCTCGAGGCCCAGAGAGGTGAAGCAGTTGTTGAGGTGACTCAAACTGTAGTTGAGGCCACTCATGGGCAGCAGTGGGTGGAGTGGTAGGGGGACCTGGGATGCAAGGAAACAGTTACAGGACTAGCCATACTCTATTAGGCCTGGCTTGAGTAATGAAAACCCCAGAGGACCCATTAAACTATAGTTTAAAAACTTGCTAGAGCCACACAGGTGTTTCTGTAATGCCACCATGAAATGGAACAGAATATCCGAATGACTAGGGAAGTGTCCCAGCTGTTACTGTTTTAGGTTCAACAAGGTGCCCAGGAATGCCTGGAACCATCTTTCCCCGTGGCCATCAGAGCAGTTGGGATGGGGCAGCCAAGAAAGTCATCAATTATCGCTACTGAGCTCCAAAGTCCCAGGAAGAGAGAAAAGAATCAGTTCACACCAGTCCCCAAGAGGCTTATGTGAGGTCTTGACTTTTGAGCAGTACTGCCCAATAGAACCTTCTGCAGCAATGGAAATATGTTCTGTAGCTGTGCTGTCCAATACAATAGCCACTAGTCACACGAGGAATGAGGATTTGAAATGTGGCTAATGTGACTGAGGAACTGAGTTTTAAATTTTATTTAATTTCGATTTAAATAGCCACATGTGGCTAGTGGCTACCAGATGGACTGTGCTGCTTTAGAGAATTCAGTAACAGAATGAGAAAACACCCTGGCTTTGGAGAATGAGGAACCAAAGAAACACAGATGTCTCACAGCTCCCTCTGTGCCAGCCAAGGCAGGGCTACACATGTTGTACCCCATTCTTGCCCGGAGGCTGCAAGGGTCTGGCTGGCTGTGCTCTTGGGGCAGAAGCCCCTGCCGTGCCCAAGCTCAGCCTATCACCTAGGCTCACATTTACCTCTTTCTCTGCCTCTTTGAGTTCAGCTTCTTTCTCTTTGACTCTCTGGACAAACATCTGTCTCATCTCCTCTTCTTTTTTCTGGAGCTCTCCTAGGAACTCATTCCTTTTGGCCTCATATGTCTCCTGTAAACTACAAACATGGTCAGGTTAATTCTACTGCCTCTGGAATGGCTCCTGGTTGATGAACACTGACCCCAGTGATCCTCCCTGGGTTCTCCTACCCTCCTTCCCCAATTTTGGGACAGGTGCAAAAACAGTACCACAAAGCTGTGGGCAGCTGGCTTGGCATGTGACAGCAGAATCACAGGGCTGCTTGAGGGTAATGGGGTAGTCATGGGGACCTTGAGAGATATTTAGAACTGGCAGTGACTTAGAACATCTGCTTCTATACTCTCATTTTACAGGTGAGCAAACAGGCCCAGAGAGATGAGGTGACTTGCTCAAGACCACACAGCTAGTTAAAGTCAGAGGTGGGACCAGAGTCAGAGGCTGGGTGTTTTGTCTTTTACTGCGGGTCTGCCCACTCCACTCTGCTGCCAGGTCCTGGCTCTGAAACTGACCACATTAATGAACTCTTGTAACAAACACTTGGTGAGACTCCACGTGTGCTAGACACAAGACCGAGTGACACTAATGCTAATCACTCAACATCTACAGCCAACAGCCACTGTGCCTGCCACCAAGGAACTCACAGTTTAGCGGGAGACGCCTAGGCTAAGTCTCCCTACCTCAGGCCTGGACTTGGTTTTCAACAAATAGGCATTAACCTGGTGAAAAAGAGGAGGAATTGTGCTCTGAGGAGAGCAGCATGTGGAAAAGCACGTGTGGAGAGAGACTGCCACACTTGGGGAGCCACGCACAGTCCAACACGGCTGGAGTAAGCTGTGGAGTGGTGGGATATAAAGTTCCTCAGTCTAGCAAGAGAAAGCAGATGCTGGATGCCATACAAGACTTGGACATTCATCCATGGTAAGGTTTTAAGCAGGAGGACCGACTTCATCCACTTTGAAAATGAGAAAGACCATTTCTACTCTGGCTGTTGCATAAAGGACAGAATTCCCAACAATCCAAGTAAGAAATGACAGGATCTTAATGTTAAGAGCTGGTAAGGAATGGGGGACCTGAGGTACCTAGAGGAATAGTAAGGGGACAGAACTCCCGGGACTTAGGAGGACTCAAGGATTATTCTGGTTTTTTGGCTTGGGCAAGCAGGTGAATGAATGGTGGTGCCATGAGCTGCGACAGGGAACACTGGACAAGTATGGTTAAGAGGGAAGAAGGTGACTTAAATTTTAGACAACCTGAGTTTCAAGAGCATTACCTATGGAATGTCTGAGTGAAAAGATCCAAGGTATATTGAGATCAATGGGTTTAGAGCTGAAACATAAGATTTTAACTTGGGATTCACCTCTTTCTAGGTGGTAATTAGGATGTGAGAGGAGAAATAATCAGCTGCAAAGAGAATAGAGACTGAAAGGACCAGAGACCCTAGGAAAAGAATCCCGGGGCACAACATTTAAAGAAGTAAGCTGAAGAAACTGAGCCTGCCAATGAAGCTGAGGAGTAGCAAGAGACAGAGAACTGAAACCAGCCAAACCAGTGGTAGAAAAGCCACAGGCAGAGAGACCTTCGGAAGGAGGCAACAAGAAGGAGTATCAAACGCTGAGATTAAAAAAAAAAAAAAAAGACAGGACTTAGAGGCCACGGTGTAACTGGCCACGAGTGTGTGATTGCTGACCTTGGAGGGAGGCATTTCAGTGGCACGGTGGGGTCAGAAGTCAATAAATACAGAGCAACTCTTTCTCTTTCCTGTAAGAGCAGAATTTCTTGACAGGACAGAGGCTGGTGAGGAGGAGCAGTTAAGGGTGAGTTTCTCTAGGATGAGAATATTTGCATGCAACATGAGCCATCAGAGGAGTGCAGAGGGTGAAGACACAGGTAACAGGTGTGCAGGATGGAGCAAAGGAGGAGGGGAGGGGGCTAGAAGAACAGCTAGAGGCACACCTGTTCTTCCACAGGTGCAGATTAAAGCTGGTGGAGGGGAAGGATAGAGAAAACTAAGGAAGCGCCCAATGGAAAGACAAGCACACCTTCCTCCAACCCCGGGAGCTCCAGTGGCCTCTGTCCATGAAGGGGACTGCCTGCCCCTCCAGAATGAGGCAACCCTGAAGGACTGGCTATGCTTTACCCGCAGGCCGGGTTTCCACTGTGACCAAGTACTGTGGATCTCAAAGGCCATGTGACAGACAGCCTTCTTAGCCCAAAGCCTCCCCGTCACTTGCTTATCAAGTCCTGACATTTCATGAAAGGAAACTGAGCTCTGGTAAATAGCAACACACGGTCATTTAAAATGCGGGACTTATATCCGGTATCATGCATACAGATCAGACACTAATGCTTCACACATTGCTCCTATTAGCAGAGTCAAAACCATTCCTCTTCTCTGGAAGCATCTTAGATTCTGATTTAAGAAGTATGAAAAAAAGAAGTACGTCAATGATTATTAACATCCTCTGCCCAAAACAAAACTTGCACTTGACAGTGAATGAAGAACCTAAAGTTCATCGATATATGTACAATGACTACTACTTGATCCCATGTGGTTTTAATAATGGGCAGGAGGGTAAAGAACATACTGGGTACCAGACAGAGCAGCAGGAGCCTGATGAAGAAAGTGGGGTGTAGGCCAGGCATGAGCTGCCGCACTGGGGAAGAAGGCCCCAGCTCAGGGCCCCCCTTCGGTAGAGCTGGCTGCAGCTGCTGTACGTACACACTGTAGCAGTGAGATCGCTCACCTTGCTGGGCCTATGGGCCTCCTGCCCGGCCCAGTGGTCTCCAAGCCCGCCTGGCCACAGCTCCACCAGGAAGGCAGAGAGGGACTGGCAGGTAAAATTGGCAAGTGACTGAGTTCTGCTGCTCTTGGTCTCAGCACCTATGTGCTAATCCCCTGTGGATGCTCCAGGGTAAAGCTTCCATATACCCTGGGTTGGCTGGGCTGAGTTGGGGTGAACTGGTGTGACAGATACCTGAAGGGTTTGCTGTCAGGGTCAGTGTCCTTAAAGCCCATCTCCTCCAGCTTGCAGCGGCGGTACAGCTCATAGTGCCGGCTGTGGGTCTGCTCCCGGAGGTCCTCCATGTTGACCCGAATTAGCATCTCCCGCAGCTTCACAAAGTCGCAGTGGGCCTCGTTTTCAACTGCATAGCAGGGGTTGGGAGATTAATAGTATATTGAAAGGAAGGCCAGAAGAAGCAGAAATGGTGAAATGAGAGGTGGAATGTCTTACAGCAACATCGCCTTTCAATCTGTATACAGACCTTGCAAATTTGACTGACTCCTGATTTACTTTTCTACTGTTAAGGCAAATGAAAAGTTACAATCAAGAATGATGGTAATGGAAAACCGCAAAACCATAAAAAAATCTCCCCAGACATTCAGGAGCACCTCAACCCCAATTCACTAAACAGACACTCACAGGAGTGCCTGCCTGCACCACTTTTAGGACAATGGCACATGCATATTCAGCCACCTGTCCAATAAAAACTCTCAGAATCTTTGTTCCCAGTACTGCCTGAGGCACTGGGAATTCAGAAACAAAGTCATGGAGTCTTGTCCTCAGCAGTTTAGTGGAAGAACAGGTGCAAACAGATGAACTCAATGCAATACAAAAATTACAAAAACAAAGGTAGATTAGCCCAGGTGCAATAAAATCCCAGAAGAGGAGGGGACCTAAGAACTCGTGGGAGAGTGAAGGCTTCACCAGAGAGGCAACCACTATGATGACTCTTGAAGAAAGAATAGAAATTTTATCAGGCAGAGGAGGGAATAGGTTTTGCAAGGTCTCAATGAGATTAGGCAAGGTTACATAGTTAGTAAATTGCAGGGTTAGGATTCCAATCCAGGTCATATAAAGCAGGGGCAAAGGCAACAACCAGGTGTCAAAGTTCCAAAAAACTATGGGGAAAGAACTAAGAAATCAATAGCTGACAATGACAAGGAGGGATATGGCCCACCTGGATGGGAGAAGCTTCAAAGCAGGTGTTTTTTAGAGGGTGGATAATGGCCTGACAGCACCAATAGTGACTGGGATGAATTGGACCCCACTTTGTAGCCTGAGTGGACAAGCCCCCTCCTCAAAAGAGTGCAGCAAAGGTCTACATTTGGGGCAGTAGCTAAGAAGGACAGAGATGTGGACCAAATCATAGCAATGTGGACTGCCGGTGGGAACATAAGGTTGTGAGCAGTGCTCTGGCACGTGCCTCCAAGTATGGCTCCCCTGTGTCAGAGCGGGGGATGGAGAGGTCTGAGATGATGAACAGGCCCAGTCACCCCAGATTCTGTCTTGCAGGGAGGGAGAAGGTAGTGGGGGCAGGGAGGGGTCCGGGATGATAGGGTGGGCACAGTCATAAGTCAGCAGAGTAATCTTCCAAAGCCCAAATTAGCTTACATAACCCCTCTGCTTAAGGCCCGTTGCCTTTGGGATAAAACCCTTCATGTCACAGAACAGGAGCTAATATCGCCCCGGCTGGTGTAGTTTGGTGGATTGAGTGCAGGCCTGTGAACCAAAGGATCGCGGTTCGATTCCCAGTCAGGGCACATGCCTGGGATGCAGGCCAGTTCCCGACAAGGGAGGCACAAGAGACAACCGTGTATTGATATTTCTCTCCCTCTCTCCCTCCCTTCCCCTCTAAAGATAAATAAATAAAATGTTTTTAAAAAAGAAGCTAATATCAACAATTGCTTAAGTAAGGCAACTTTTCAGGACCATCTCTTCCTCCATCTCTGGGTAGTGATCCCTGGTGGTCAGTCAGAACGAGTGACTCTAACGCCCCTACAGGCTGCCCAAACAATACACAGCTTCTTCCTCACCCGGATACAACCGTGAACCCTGACTTACAAGAAAAAAAACATTCAAAAACTGCTTTGTTCATTAGGTGTGTGGTGGTCTAAGTTGGAGGAAGTCATTGGAAGAACCACACCTGCAGGCTTCTCCTCATGTCACCTCAGATTCCTGTCTCTTAGACCACAAATTCATCCCCTGTGTTGGACTGTTGCTTTAGCAACCATTTGCAAATGTTCCCAGTGGAGCATCCCCAGCCACAAATAGCAGAGAAGTCCAAAATCTAGCACAACTCTGACAACTAGTCCTGTTTTACCCATGGAAAATTCCAGCAGCACTGTAGGGTCTCTGGCATGCCCGAAAGCACTCTGGCCTTTGGACAAGATGTGGACAACTTCCCACCTGCTTTCACTTGTTTGCTCAGTGTCAGGGATGAGTCTGCAGTGAACCAGCCTCCCTGTCACACACAGTGCCCCAGCAATCCCAGGTCTAGCTTACAGCTGCAGACTCGGAGGGCCAGGCGCCCCTTCTAGCCATGGCAGAGTCCTCGGCCTTGTTTTATCCACTGAATGGACTAGTCCGAGTAGAATTTAATACACATCAGGCAGACCACATAAGGAACATTCTTGGCTATATATACAATGAAGTTTGTTTTAAAATTACAAAATAATCGTGCATACAAAAGAGTAGGTGAAATGTGCAATTTAAATAATGTTAATAAATGAACAAAGACAGAAAATCAATAGAATAATAAGCAGATACACAGCTTTTCAGTATCCACAGTTGCTGAGGGGAAGAGCCTTTGAAAGGTGGCTGAGTGGGGTGAGACGGGCTATGTGTGGCTCAAGAGGCAACATATTCACGAGTCCAGTGAAACATTACCAGCACCTTAGAAGAGTTTCAGATTTATCATTCATTTCTTTGTTTTTCTTTATAGTTTTACCACTTACATATCAATTCCTAAAGATATGTAATATCTTATTTAGTTCTGTCTACTTTTGAAATTCATGTAAATGGAATCATATAACATGTACTCTTCTATGACTTATTTAGCTCAACGTTTCTGAGATGTATTCATGTAGATGTAACTGTAACCCATTCATTCTCGTTGCAGTATAGTATCTCACTACATGAACACCTTGCAATTCATCCAATTTATTTTTAATGGATATCTGAGTTGTTTCTAATTATTCCAAGCAGTGTTACTTGGAACACTGTTGTAAGGCTCCTGGTGCACTCAGGCAAGTACACATGCTCTCTTGCACACTCCTTCGCACCTTGCTCTAGGTACATTTGTTTTGGTTTGAGGAATGCTTTTTCCATGGGAGACAAAGACAGCCTACTCATGGCACAGAATCCGGGAACCAGTTTGACTCCCGGCAACCACTATGGCTGTTTGAGGCTCAAGCCAAAAGAGTAGAGACTGGGGACAAGTTAGGGACTGGTCTCCCAGTGGTTGGGGTCATGCAATGCGATAGACAGAAGGGGCTCCCTGTCTCTTAGAAACTCACTCACCCTGCACAGTGCCCCAAGGATACTGCCGGGCCTTCATCATCTTGTTGCCTATCTTCAGTTCTTCTGTGCTGCCAATGACAGCAAAAGGCAGGTGGGCCTGAAATAGAAAGCAAACAAAAGCTCAGAACTCAAGGAGAAAGGCACAACTCCTACAATGCAACTGCTGCTCATCTCCTGGGCCTCAGGCCCTCGACACTAACAGCGTCCCTCACTGTTGCCAACCTCAAGAGGCATTTCTTAAGTTCCCGAGCTGTCTGGGGATAAGAGGTCTGGTCCAGGCTTCTGCTGTTCAGAGACTCACAATAAAAGGTAACAATGACATGGTTGAATACGTAGGGAACAGACAAAGACAGGAAATCAATAGAATAATAAGCAGATACACAGATTAGCTAGCTCTTCAGTATTCGCAGCTGCTGAGGGGAAGAGCCTTTGAAAGGTGGCTGAGTGGGGTGTGGCTCAAGAGGCTAAAGGAGAACAAGAGTACTGGGAGTGCTGGCCCTCCCCCTTCCTCAGAGTGTGAGCCCTGAGAATAGGTATATACTGAAACCGCACTGCTGACTAAGCTGTGTGCTCCTTGTTTTCTTCCTTCCCTGGAGCAAGAGCTCACACTGAACTCTTGCACTTAGAAGTCAAGTTCATAAGTATTCATCCACATGCCCATGACTGTGCTAGGTTCTGTTTTAGGTGCTGTAAGGGAGACAAAAGAAGTTAGAAGACATACTCCCTCACCCTCTGGGAGCTTACAATCCTGCTGGGGATGCTAGATTTACGTATCCCAAAATATATAAGACAGAATATGACCAAGGGCTCAAATGCATGCTCTGGTGCCCTGCACACAGTAGGTGCTTCAAAAACTACTCCTTGAATGGCAGTGGCAAGGCCATGGAAATAGTAGAGAAGAAAGACCAAGTATAAACAGGGGTCTGAGCTTGGTGCTTGCAGGGCCTGATGAGGAGGGAGGCCTGGCTAGTGAAGGCTTCGTGGGTCAGAGAAGACGCCACTGCCCCCAGTTGGCAGTGCGGGGCCTGGGAAAGCAGCCCTTCTGCGGGGAGCAGCCCCGGTTATAAGTGCTGAGTGACCACTGGCCAAATGGAACCACCGAATAACTACTGTTTACAAACCAGGTGACTTTTCGAGGACAAGTAAAAAGTCCACTGGAACTTTCTTAGCCTGCTTGGAGGAACAGGCCTCGGTTTGTAGGCTCATTTTTCCATTCTATAAATATTTACTAAGCTCCCGCTATGTGCTAGGCATTAAAAAAAATACAACATTGAAAAAGTTCAGAGCCTGCCCATGGAGTGTGCACAGTCTGGTAGGGGACAGACATGCCAACAATAATACTAGACTAAGGTCTGGGTTATAAACAGAGGCTCAAGGGCTGGAGGAACACAGAAGAGGGAGCAGCTAACTTAATGGAAAGTCAAAGCAGGCTGCACAGAGTAGGCAGTAGCAATTGTACCAATAGCACTGTAGCTAAAGAACTGATATTAGCAGCAGCAATTCACTCAACCCTAGGTACTCCATAATGCTCTACATTACATTAACGCATTGAATCTTTACAACAATACTTGAAATAGATGTTTTTATTATTCCATTTTATAGAAGAGGACACTGAGGTCCACAAGGACTAAGTGACTTGCCAGCAAGCACATAGTAGTAAGGGGCAGAGCAAGGGGTGGAATCCAGGTCTCTCTGACTTGAAGGGACAGCAGGCCTGCCACACCCATTTAGAGGTTAGAGCAGCAGAGGAGGCGAGGACTCCAAACCCTAGGGTGAACTGGTTGTGCAAGGTCAGATTATAAGTGGCAGTTCAATTCTAGGAAACTTGAAGCAAATGTTTTTTGTTTATTTTATCTGTGCACTGATCTCACAGCCAATCCTTCCTCTCTATTCTCTTCTAGCTCTGCATGCCAAGAATGTTTTTAGGAGTGGAAAACACAGGACTTAATCAGGAGCTCAGCTCTAGGACATCCGCTCATCCCCCGAGGTACTTAGCCACGCGGGTGAAGTGGCTCTCCCTCATCCTCTCTAAGCTTCTCTCAGAGTGTCATCGGTTCATCCCTTCCTACTCCACTGACCATCCCCAAAACAGGGACATAGGAAATAGGGGAAAAGGAGGCCATGGATACGGAAGGTGGGCAAAGGGTGAAGATGGGAAATGTTTCAACAGTCCTACTAGGGCAACCAATCATCAAGAGGGTCATTGTGCATGTGACACAATGGAGTATTAGGGGCGTACTAAAATCTCAAAAACACTGCCCAAGGGCCAGTGATCTCTGACTTCTGCCAGCAGTCTTTGCCAGGGGGTCATCAGGCACAATTCATTCCCAGTTAGGGACCCAAGACATGTCAGGAGCCTCAAAAGCACCCTGAAATCTTTTCTAGAAAAATATTGGCTTTCCTACATAGACCCCAAAGCTTTGGCCACATGACACAAGGGGTATCAGTGGCAGAGGGCTAGACCGAGGGAGGAGGTGAGAAAGAGAAACCACATTGTATCGTCCTCGCACACTGTGGGCTCTCAATGGAAAGTGATGGAGGAGGAGGCTGTGTGGAGTGGAAGGTATTTCTCTGGGCTCGACAGAAAAGGAAGGGGAAAAACAAGAAGAGAATAAAGGAATAAAAAATGTCAGTATTCTCTTGGGCCTGTCACTGTCTCCAAGAGGCATTGTTAGAATGACAGGGTCGCTTTTGCTTCCCCTCTTCCTTAAACTGCTGTCATTTTGCTCCACCCCATTCTAAAAGGCACAGCCCCCACCCAGGCAGCTTCAGAGGGCTACGGAGACCTCCCACGGCACACTCTTTTACACCTGGCAGCGAGTTCTATTCTGATAAGTCTATGCAAGGATATCATTTCCCAGTGCTCCCAGGCAGATATCATTTGATTCTCACAACAGACTTACAGGATGGTTATGATCAACCCCATTTGAGATTTTAGGGTATTGGCATACAGAAAGGTTAAATGAGACTTAGGTCCCTAATGCTCATGTCCAAATCTTCCCAGCAAGTAGTGAGGACACCACACTTTATTTTTTTAAATGGCTTTTTAAAAATATTTTATTTATTTATTTTTAGACAGGAAGGGAAGGAGAAAGAGAAATATCAATGTGTAGTTGCCTCTCATGCGCCCCCTACTGGGAGGGCTGGACCTGGTCCGCAACCCAGGCATGTGCCCTGACTGGGAATCGAACCAGGGGCCCTTTGGTTTGCAGGCTGGTGCTCAATCCACTGAGCCACACCAGCCAGAGCAGGACACCACACTTTAGGTGCCAGCCTTCCCCAGTCACTCAGGGTGGCCTGTGTTCTGCCTCCTGGCTAAAGGCATTTGCTGGAAGTCAGCTAACCGTGAAGGGCAGGAAGTCATGGGGCCAGGCTCCCACCCTCGTTCTGCTGCTCTTGAAAGACTGATGGCTATGACAACCAAAATGGAGTCAAGAAGAGCAGAGAGAAGGTACCCCCCATCATATTTCCAGGGGTGACACTTGGTGTATGTGGAGCCAGGGCAGAGACTCTGACAGATGGAAGACAGTGCTGCTGCTGAAACAGTGACAGGCTCCTATGGGGAGTCGGTGGAACTCTCTTACCCAGAAGACCTCTGATGAGATGCCCCTAGAGGTGAGATGCCTCAATCTCAGAAAACTTCAACAAGAGCCCTGGCTAGTGTGGATTTGAGCAGGTGCCTGAGAACTGAAAGGTTGCTTGTTTGATTTCTGGTCAGGACACAGGCCTGGGTTGCAGGCAGGACACCAGTTGGGGGCATGTGAGAGGCAACTGATCGATGTATCTCTCACACATCAAAGTTCTTCTCCATCTCTGCCTCCCTCCCTTCCCCTGTCTTGGAAAATAAATAAAATCTTAAAAAAATACTTCAACAAGAGACGGCCTCAAGGTTTATCTTATGAGTCTAGTCCCAGATTCACTACCTTTCCTGCCCCATGTCTACCTAAAATTCTTCTTTGCACATTTTAAAATGTTTGATGATTGAATTGGCATGAATTATTCTATTCTGTTTCCACTATATCCATTATACTTTGGGAGGGCACATGATCGTTCCCCTCAGCCCAGTAAAATAGAGACTGTCAGGGCCCTTTTCTCACGTCTGACAATAATCCCATTGGGTGTGGCTTCCTCCCAGGGTGGACAAGATTTCCCAGTGATGCTGCTGGCTATGCTCACCCCCATTTCAGGCCCCTACTGGCAACTGAGCAAAAGGGTGCCTGATTCTTTCTCAAGCCATCCCTTGTTGATTCCCACAAAGGTGTGTACAAACAACAGAAATGGCACTGCTGCCTCAAGAGAAGGGGCAGGCTTACGCCTGTGGGTCTCCCTGTGACCCTAGAGGTCACCCATATGACCAAATACCTTTATGGGGGTCAAACCCAAGACCCCACAGGTGGCCAATCAAGTAAGCCAAGTAGAGTAATTGAGCTAGTTGCCTGGTTCCTGGCCATGGTTTGAACTACTCAAAGGACAACATCTGCTATGAACAGCACAGCCATTTTTTATATTAAAGTCTACAAACTTGAGCGTTATTAGAGCATGGGTTGAAAGTAGGATGCCTCAAGATGTCTCACAACCTTGTCTTGTCCCGTCAATCTGAAATCAGGACTTTAGAGCCACCTATAAGTCAAGGGGGAGGCTGAGACTTCATTGCTTTCATTTCCTGCCATGAAAATCCTTAGTGGTGAGTGGCAAGATGGTTGTACAGTCTTCTTCACTTAGGCAAGAGGCTTCTACTGCTTCTTCCAATCTCGTTCTCATAGTAATTGGCTAGAGTGGCTGAGGCTGGGGGGCTGGAGTCAAATCCAGAATTGAAAAACCAGCACCCATGCTTCCTACCATCCAAGCCCAGGTCCCTGATGATGCAGCTTTGTATGCCACAACTGATCCAAAGACCCTGGGGACTTTCGACACAGTTTAATGGTGGTAGGCAGGCTAAGCAATCCTCTGTAAATATTTTTAGCAGCAACCCCCTCATCCTGTCGCCCATCACAACACACATAACACATAGCATTCCCCCATGCATGCCCCCTTCCCATGACCATGCCCCATCCCAGGCACACTAGCTGGAGGCCAGCCCTGTCTTTCCTACCCAGAAAAGCATGGCGAAATGCCAGGGAATGCATGCTGAGTGATGTTTTTATAGGGATAACCTTAAATTCACTAAACTTGCAGTTATAAAATAATAATGAGTCATAAGGATGTAATATAGAGCATAAGAAAAATAATCAATATTATTATAATAACTTTGTATAGTGACAGATGGTTACTAGATTTATTGAGGTGATCACATCATGAGGAATATAAATGTTGAATCATTATGTATGTTATGCACCTGAAACTGACATAAAATGGTATGTCAACTTTCATTTTAGAAAAGGAAAAATATTTCATTTTTCAAAGTGAAATACTAGCAAACTTTGGACTACTGACTCCAACATTCTGACTTCTTGAGAGAATAAGCACCAATCCTTTTTTATTTCTCGTGCTCACGACTGGTCAGAGGTATAATTCTACCTACCACAGGCCACACAGCCTTCCTCTTGGGCCAGACTTGTCAAAGATGCGGAGGGATTTCTAACAACATGGCCCAAGTGTACTGATCAGCGGAAAGTTAGGCGAGACAATGACTTGCTGGCTGCTAGGCAAATTTGTTGGCCAATTCATAAGAGGTGGCCGCTGATGCTGGAATGATAACTTGCTGGGCAGCAGCAGAAGGAAGTTTCTAAAAATGGCTTTTATTACCAGGCTTTCCTGAGTTGGGCTATACCCAGGCATTATGTCATTAGGAAAAACTGATGCCTCTCAGTAGAAAAAAAGAAATCTGTTCCCAAAGCAGAGGCTTTCTGAAAGCTATTAGCTGTCTCCTTAAAATCATAACATTGACGATTTCACAGCAACAGCATCAACACATTGTAAAGAAGCATGAGGAGACATTTGACTCTCTGCCTTCTTCATTACTCATTCCTGTAGTGGGGGAGGAGTGAGGGAGGAGAGGCAAGATGGCAAGTTGCTTTTTCAAAAAGTCATTCACACTTAATAAACCAAAGCACAACCCTGAAACATAAAAAATAACATTTC
The DNA here is from genome assembly GCA_004027475.1 of Anoura caudifer. NCBI lineage: Eukaryota > Metazoa > Chordata > Mammalia > Chiroptera > Phyllostomidae > Anoura > Anoura caudifer. The sequence continues at coordinate 73,344 of PVKU01003818.1, read as the reverse complement.
TCTAGTCACCAGAAAAATTGGAGGCCGTATATCATTTTTCCTCCCAGGGGCAGAAAGCTTGATTATCTGAGTACAGATTATCCTTGAGTCTCCAAAGCCAGCCAACTTTTTTTAGCCTTTCCTTCATTCACCGAAATCAATTGTCATAGCCCTTTGTTTTGGTTATAAACAAAGAATGTTTGCTCTTCCAGCAGTCCCCTGGGGGGCTGCCTGGCCTAGACCAGAGCAGCATCAAAGAGGAGGAGGGTGGAGGGAGACGTCTGAATCCCCCCGCTCCAGACTCTTCCTGGAGTCAGCCTTTCCCTCCTTCAACCTCTGCTCTGCTTTGAAGCAGCCACCCTGAGGATAGGGGAGCTGTTTCATTCTGCATTCTCTCACAAATACTTGAGACTCAGATAACCAAGAACTGACTACAGTAAAATGGATGGTGAAGATGTCCAACAGCTATTTGGTGAAATAAAATAAAGAATAAACTGTCAACACATTGAACCCCTGTGCTCCCCAGACTCACGTTCATGGTTCCATTGATCTCTGCCACCGACTCATCATCTGTAGGAAACTGGTAGATCTGGACCCCGTTGCTGACAAGCTCACTGGTTATTTTGATTTTGAACTTTGTTAGCTCACTCTTAGAAATGGCATCCGACTTGGCAATGATGGGGATTATGTTCACCTATGGGAGAAAGGTGAACACTGCTGATAATCTGCAACCTAATCTGCACCCGACAGCAGCATGGTTTAGGATTTCCAACTGGTTGCCAGAGGGCGAAGCTCAACCCAGTGGTCTAGGACTGGCCACCTCTGTAACCAAACAATATAATCAATCACAATGAGTGCTTACGAGGAAGTAAGTGCTTTACAGAGACTAACTCAATCCTGATAATAACCTTTCCAGGAGGTATCATTACCACTATTTTACCAATGAGAAATGAGGCATGGAGAAGTTAAATAACTTGTCCAAGCCTACAGAGCAGGTAAGTAGCAGAACTGGGATTCAAATCCAAGTTTAGCCTTGTTCCTTGGTCTACAGTCTTAACCATGAGCTGTCTACCAGCTCAGATCCAAATTGTGAGTTATGTGATATTTTCATATCAAGGTCACTGCTCCAGTGATTTGAATCAGAAGATGACAATTGGAAATCTGTGGTTGACAAGGGGAAAGATAGGCACTCCTTGCTAACAATAAACTGCCCCAACCCATCCAGTGCATGCTGGCTCCAGCCAGCGGAATGGAGACCCACATGAGGGAATGGCAGGAAGTGGGAGCAGTGGGGAACTCAGTGACAATGCACACATGGCCCTCTTTCTGGCAGCAAACACTGATGAACCAACCCAGTTAAGTGAAGAAGACCTTCTCAGTTACCAATTTGATCTGAGACATATTCAGAGTTATGTTGCCTGAATCTCATGGTTAATTTCTGCATAAAGGAAGGAAGCATAAATGCCCAACTTCAAACAGCAGGAGAAAGGCTTGCTGCTCCCCCAAATTCAAGGCACCTGAACCCCTGACCTGATCCCTGATATTACTCCAAGAAGAGGCAAGGCTTTTACTGGCAGAAGGTTAAGAAACTTGAAAGGCACATGGCTTAGCGAGACAGAGCGCCCTCAAGCTCAGGTGCACATGGAGAGCATAGTCATTCCTGCCAGCAGCCTCCAACGGGGTGCATGGATGGTGCTGGGGCACTGAAAAGAATGTGAAAGGGGGTCTGAGAACTTTGGACTTGGAAGACAAACTTTGCCCCCTTGCACTTTGCCTCAGTAGCATCTCTAAGACTGGACCTTGGAGGCACCTCCCTTGAAGTCTTTTTTTTGGGAGGGTTAGGGGCCAAAGCCCTTGCTGTGGGGGAACAGCAGGCAGAGCCAATTTTCCTCTTCGCTCTTCACCACATCTCCATCCACACACTCTAAACATATGGCAAAGGCTGCTTACTTAACCTGCCCACTCACTAGGCCACCAGCCATGTGGCTCTCTGCTGCCCTAGGCCATGCAGGGTGTGGCGACATTTCCAGAGCAGCTCATTGCTCATGAGCGGTGAGCTCATTGCTGTGAAAAATGAAAAATTGCTTCTATTCTGATTATAGCTGAAATTCTGTTTTTATAACAGACATGCTACTAAATAAATGCATATCAGTTAGACTTTTGTAAAAAACAACAACAACAAAACTTGGAGTCAGGGAGAGTTCAGTCTGAATCCCAGACCCATGACAAGTTGTCTAACACTGAGCAAGATTTTTGACTCCCTGTGCCTCTGTTTCTTCACGCACAAAATGGGAATAATAATAGTATCCACCCCCTGAATAACTAGAAAGCTGAAATAAAATAATGCATAAATAACTAGAAAGCTGAAATAAAAAATGCTCATCACAGTGCCAGACACCTATAAAATATTAGGGGGAAATGTACTAATAATTAGTTTTTCTAAAGAACTCCATGGTCAATTCTTTTGTACAGCAAATAATCCTTTTTTTAAAAGATTTTTTTTTATTTATTTATTTTTAGAGAGAGGAAAAGGGAGGGAGAAAAGCAGAAAGAGAAACATCAATGTGCAGATGCCTCTCGTGCGCCCCCTACCAGGGACCCAGCCTGCAACCCAGGCATGCACCTTAACCAGGAACTGAACCGGCAACCCCCTGGTTCACAGGCATGCACTCAATCCACTAAGCCACACCAGCTGGGGCCAGCAAATAATCTTTTAAAATGAGGAATCACTGTCTAATTTATATCTGGAGTGGGATTTGCAGGTTTCATTTTCTCTTAAAGCAGGACATGCCTGATTCCCACAGCCATCTTTCTCGGGAAGGGAGACAACAGAATTTAGTGCCACAGATCTGAATTTGAATCTAGACTCTGCCAATAGCCAGCTAGATGACAATGGGCAAGTCACTTAACCTCTCAGAGCCTCGGTTTTCTCCCCTGTAAAATGGGGGATAAGAACAGTGTTTGCCTCATAGGGTTGTTATGAGGATTCAATGAGATGCTCCATGAAGTACTTAGCACAATGGTGGCACATGAGAGTTTAACAAATGTTAGCTGCAATTATAAAAATAAGTATTGATAATAAGAATAATAATTTTCAAAGCCCAGTCTGAATGTTTGATTTTAGTACAAGCCAGTCAACATGGGAACAAAATAAAAAAACACCTTGCCAAAGCCTGAGCCCCTAGACCCAGAGAGCCATCTTGCTTGTATGTACCCTTATGCCCCAGAGGGATCAGGGCAGAAAGACAACTCAGGGCAAACCTGTGCCCTGTGCTGGGAAAACAAAGTATTTGGCACAGAATCTGGATCAATAGCACCATCTTTATGGAGTAAGAGGGAATAAAGAAGAGGATGAAGAAACCTTAAGACCTCTCCTGGAACCTGGCCTCTATTTTGTACAAGAGACCAGTAAAAATGACCCAGCTTACCTAGCAGCCCCTGCTTCCATACCTTACTATCCAGCTTCTTCATTGTCACTAGGTCCAGAGACTTCAGGGAATGACCTGTAGGGGCGATGAAGTACAAGCAGGCGTGGATGCGAGAGTCGTGGTAAGTGTGCAGTACCCTGCGGATCTTCAGTTCCTCCTGCAGGTAGGCTTCAAACTGGGCATCGATGAATTCCACGATGGGCTTGTAGCTAAAGGGGAGAGTAAGAAAATGGCCTGGGCACTTCAGAATGGTCACCTTCTTGGTCCCCACATGAGCCAACTTATGTTCATCTGAGCGTCTTCATTCTGGAATGCCCATTTCTCTCCTCATCCCAATCCTGCCCTTTTAGACCTCAGGGCCCAGCTGAATGTCCACCTCGTCCATACAACCTTCACCAATTATGCCAGAAATCCCTTCTGTGCTAGGTACTCAGTGGAGGCCAGGACCTTGCTGCTAAGGAATCCTGTCAGAACGCACTGGGTTCTGCTCAGCCTTGCAAGGTTCCGTGGCATTCCCTGCTTGGCTCTCCCAAAGTCCAGATATTTTTCCAGTTCTCATTCCCTCCAAGATTGTGACTTTAAAATCTAAGTACTTGGGCAAAATTTGATAAAGGTACTACCCTCTCCACAGCCTTCGCAGATGTGCACACATACCCAAGTTCACTGAGTCTCCATGCACAGCCACCCTTTGCAGACCTCAGGTCTTAACAGAACTTCTTTTTCTTTTTTAACTTTTTAAGAAAGATTTGACTTCTTTATTTCTAGAGAGAGGGGAAGGGAGGGGGAATTGGCGGGAATCGAACTGGCAACCTCTGGTTCTGTAGTAAGATGCCCAATCAACTGCGCCAAACTAGTCAGAGATTTACTGGAACTTCTTAAACAATAGTCACTTCTCAGCTCCTCCCTGTCCTGGGAAGCTTCTCACCACCACCACCACCACCACCACCATTCCCACAGTCCCTGCAGCCTCTCCTCTTTCTGATCTTCCTAGGTCAGCTTCACTACAGCCCTGCCTCTGTTTTCATCTCCCCATCTTCAGCTGCCTCTCCATCTGGGGCTTCCTCCCTTCAGGCTAGTAGGGGCCCAGGGCAGTGAGTTCACAGATACCACTGCCAGAAGAGAACATAATCAAAGGAGAAGCAGAGCCCAGACAGTGCCTCCTACCTGCAGCAGCCCCCAACCTGAGCCCTTTTGAAATATTCCCCTTTTAGAGAAGGTAAAAATAGATTTAAAAAAATAATCACAGAATCCTAGGTTCTGTGAAGAGAGGAGAGAGAAATCCAGAGCAGCAGGTACCTCTGCAGCCCTAGACAAAAATCTACAAACACAGTCCTTTCTTTTCTTTGATCCCTCTGAACCATTGTTCTGAAGGGTAATCACATCTAAGAATCTCTTGGTTGCAGAGATCCTCAGAAGGATCCTGAAGTTTTAGGAGTGAGGGTAGAGGATGCATCCCTCAGACATGTCTAATTAATTTTTGGATGATTGGCTGGTCTGAATTATCTAATCATGGCACTGCTTCATTTTTTCTCCATTACATAACTTTTATACTTCAGTATTTTGCTCTACAAAAGGGATCAAAGGAGGAAAGAAAAATGTGTTTCCACCACCCCCGAATATCTAGTGATACCCTGGGCCTATCTGTCTGCTGCTGACCCTAGCTCTTAGGGTCTCTGAAGAGGTGTATGAATCAGACCAGCCAAACTAGCCAATATCACAAAATTTGGTTCTGTTTAATACTAAATAGGTAATTCATTTTCATGTCCTCAGTGTCCAGCATGTAATCAGGAATGTAGTAAGGGTTCCACTCCCATTCCCAATGGCTCCTCTTCCCATGATGGTCCTCTCTCCCTCCCCACTATGTTGTGCTCACTGGATCCCAGTCCCTGGTGAGTTCTGTACTCCCACAGGCAACATCTTCACAAAATCTTTCTTCCTCTAAGTGATACCCATCTCCTCTTCAAAGAAGTTGCTTCTCTCATATTCTTCTCAACTGGAAATTACTACTACTTTCACACCCAAGTTCCATGGGTGTGAAGGCTAGAGAGGTAACTTTCTCCTAGCTAGTTATTCTCTGGCTTACTATAATCCCTTCCAGCTCCAACATACTCTACCCCTCCTCATCACTACTCTTTATCTTTTACTTTTTAGGGCAGGAGTTCTTTGCTTAAAAGATACTTATTTTTAGAGAGAAGAAGGGAGGGAGAAAGACAGGGAGAGAAACATCAATGTGTGACATACATCCATTGGTTGCATCTTGCACACTCCCAACTGGGGACATGGTCCGCAACCCAGGCATGTGCCCTGACCCTGGGAGTTGAGCCAGTGACCTTCCAGTGTGCGGGATGATGCCCAACCCACTGAGCTACACCAGTGAGGGAAAGGGTAAGAGCTCTTAAACTGTAGTCCACAGACCTCTAAGGTCTATGGATAGAATTCATAGCATCCATGAGTTGGGACAAAAATACATGTTCTTCACTAAGCTGTACTAAAGTTTAGCATTTTCTTCAGGTATAAACATAGGTAACAATCTACAGGAATTTTAGCAGTACCCAACACTTCATAACCTACAGAAATCATGGATATTTTTGTTTTATTTTATAGTTTAATAAATACCTCAAAATAGCATTTATACTCATCAAACTTCTACATTATGATAGTTATCAGACCTGCCTACAAATATTGTTATGCCAGGAATTAATAGAAGTACATTAATTACTAAATCACAAATTTTTAAATATTTTAGTATTAACTGTATGTAGTATAATGATGTATTTTGGGCATTTAAAAACCAGATGATTTCACTCATATGTGGAATCTAATGAAGAAACTGAACTTACAAGGAAAATGGGGACAGACTCATAGATACAGAGCAGGATGACAGCTGGGGGGGTAAGGAAGTAGAGGGACTGAGCAAACAGGAAAAAGGATTCATGGACATGGACAACATTGCAGAGGGGTATAAGGGGACTAAATGGTGATGGAAGCAATACAATAAATATTAAGTCAAAAGATAAATAAAAAAACATTATTCTGAAGGAGCTCATAGGTTTCTCTAGATTGCTAAAGGGTCCAAAGGCACAAAACAGCATCTGCTCTAGACCCTACTTCTTATTCATTTCAGTTAGTGAGACATACTATGAAGATAATAAAATGGGATGATGGGATAAAACGTGACTTAGGGTTAAGCTACTTCAAATATAGTGATGGGGAAGGCTTCTCTGAGGATGTGACATCTGAGCTGCAAAGATGACAATGAGAGAACCATGGAGAATCCAGGAGAAGAGTATTTCAGGCAGAGGAATAACAAATGTAATGGTTCTGAGGCAAGTTGGAACAATAGAAAGTGCAAGGGAGCTGGGAGTTAGTGAACAGAGGAAGAACAATAAACTATTCACAATAGCCAAAAAGTGAAAACAACCCAAATGTCCATCAGCTGATGACTGGAAAAACAAAATGTGGATTATCTATACAATGGACTACTACTCAGTCATTTAAAAGAAGAAAGTTCTGATACATGTTGCCACATGAACGAAGCTTGTAAGTCAAAGAAGCCAGTCACAAAAGGACAAATATTGTATGATTCCACTTATCTGAGGTCCAAGAATATATAAATTCATAGGGACAAAAAAAGAATAGTGGTTACCAGTGGCTGAGGGGAAGGGAAAATAGGTAGTTGTTAATGGATTTCCTTTTGGGGTGATGAGAATATTTTGGAATTACATAGAGGTTGGTGGTTGCACAACCTTGTGAATGTATCAAATGCTACTTAATTGTTCATTTTAAAATAGTTAACTTTATGCTATGTGAATTTCACCTCAATAAAAACAAGAATAATAAGAGATGAAGCAAGTAAGCAGCATGGGACAGATCACATAAGGTCTTGTGGGTAGGGTATAGTAAGGGGTTATTGTTTTGCTGTCAATGGAGTCTTCTACATATTGTTTCTAATTGGTTATTGTAGTTGATAAAAAGTCTATGCCTTTCTGCATGTTTATTTTGGAACTGGCTTCCTTACTGAACAATTGTTCATTAGAATTGTTTTTCAGTTGATTAGCTGGGGTTTACTAAACAGACACATTATAGGAAAATAGTAATTTTATCTCTCAGAGAACACTTCAGTTGTTATCTTTTTAAAAATTTTTCTCAGTTTAAAAAAATTTTCCATCATCACTTATCCCCCCACACCCTCTTCTACCTCCACCCAACCCCTCCTTGCCTCCACAATTACCACATTGTTGTCCATGTCCATGAGTTTCCTTTTCAGGGAGAATGTTGACCAGTCCCTTCTTGAAACACTGTCCACTGTCTTCACTGCTGCCACCATTATATCCTACCTCTATAACTCTCTCACTCACCCTACCTAAACTCTTGGCCTGTTTCTGAGGTTCCATCCTGGACCACCTTCTGTTGTCCTGCACATTCCATGCATATTATCCCTGGGTGGTCTCACTTACTCCCACGGCCTCACTTATCACCGCCTTCCTATCACACTTCCCGGACACCTGGAAGTCATCCTAGTCTCCTTCCTCCTCCGTGTGCCAGTCCATGTGCCAACACAGCCATCAGAGGCTCCCTGCTGGAAACCTGTAAGACCAGATCACAGACACTGTATTTGAACACCACCATCTCAGGCACCAAAGCCAAGATGCTACAAGGTCAGGCCTACTGGAATAAAAGTGACAACAGCTAATTCACTCTGTCACCATGCTTCTAGTCACCTCTTCTTCCTTCTATACACACCCTTATTCTGCTCTGTCCGTGATGGACTTCTGCTGTAGTTCTCTTCCTTCAAAAACATTTCCACTATGCCCTCTGAAACCCCTGTACCATGATAAACAAAACTGCCTCCATCTTTGCCACTCAAGAGCTCAAGAGTGTGGTCTTGGATCAGTAGCACTAGTATCACCTGAGAGCTTGTTAGAAATGCAAAATCCCCCGTTTCCAACCCAGACCTACAGGATCAGAATCTGCATCTGATTAAGAGCCTCCGAGGCTTGGATGCAACATTAAAGCTTGAGAAGTGCTGGCCTATATCATCCTCCTTTTTACAGAACTTACCTACCTCCTTTTCTTAATGGTAACTTCGTTTTTCCTTGGGGACACCACAACCCTGAAGACACAAATACCTGGAATACAGTGCAGCCGCCTTATTTTCCCACAGCCCGTGTACCTTGGGGTTGGAGGGGTGGGCACTCACATAGTCCCTCAGAGGCACTTTTAGACTGTTATTCCTCTAGGTCAGTGTAAAGCCTTTTACTCATTTGAGACCTTCTTCCATCCTCTTCTGGTGGCACCTGACCCACAGTCTTTCTCCCCATTCTGGGTGACTGCAATGTGCTTTGGGCAACCCATCGACCTTCAGCCTCTTTCTTCCTTGATTGCCTCAACTTCATAACCTTTAGCTCCCTCTACTTCAGCCACCTCCACACCTTACCACTAGCCAGACCAGTTTCACCCAAGACATCCTCTCTCTAACACCTCACTGCCTAACCATAATCTCACATTTTTCCAGCTCTCTTTTGCCTTCAGTCCTCCTAAACCTGACCTTTCATCCCATTGAGTCCTCTGGTACCTTTACCTCTCGTTTATCTCACAGCATATCAGCCTCTTCGTGGCCTCATCTCCTTCTCAGCCCAGGCTCAACTCCATGATTGATTCCCGGAACTACTTTTTTACCATCACCCTCATTCCCATTTCACCCCTGCTTTCTACCCTACTTGCCTAGCAAAACTGCTGTGCTGAATAAATTTCAGGATGTGCTCTCTGCATCTACACCACTACTGCTGAAGTGGGCTAGAAGCAATCCTAAAATTATGGGTGTTGACACCACTACAAATTCATGGCCTCCAACCTCGTATGTGCCTTTAGAGCAACATGTCAATCCCTTTACTCAGCTTTGAGTGGCTTCCTTCCCACGGCCTTCATTGACCAATCCAAACTTTTACTACTTTCTTCAACCTCCAGAACTTAACTCTTCCTGGTTTCTCTCTAGTCTCTGAGGATGAGGATCCTTTATCCTGTCCAAGGCCCATCGCCCCAGTGCACTTGATCTCACTCCTTTCAGGCTCTTAGAACCTTGCTTCTCTCACCTCCTACTGACTCCTTCCTCTCAACTTATAAACCTACTTAAGTCTTCTCTCATCTCAAAGAAAAAAATATCTTTCCTCAACCACACATTTTCTCCCCAACTACTCCACTATGTCTTCTTTTACTTTAACAGTCAAGTTTGTCTTCTGCATCTACCACAGGGCCTGGCCTATAATAGGTACTCAATAAATATTGGGTGGATGAAGATGTTCTTTAAAAGAATTAATTTATTCTTTTTAAAAATTTACTTCCCGCCCTGGCTGGTGTAGCTCAGTAGATTGAGAGCCAGTCTGTGAACCAAAAAGTTACTGGTTCAATTCCCAGTCAGGGCACATGCCTGGTTTGTGGGCCAGGTCCTCATGTAGAGGGTGCACAAGAAGCAACCACACATTCATGTTTCTCTCCCTCTCTTTCTCCCTCCCTTCCCTTGTCTCTAAAAATAAATAAAATATTTTTTTAAATTTACTTCTCATTCACTGCTGAATACATTATAAATGTTTCTACCCTCACCAGCATCCTAGTTAACACATTCATTGGATACTTTAGGTTTTGAGTGATGAAAATTTAGAGGTATGCTTTTTAGTATTTCATTTTTCCCATCAATGTATTTATCATTCATTCACTCATTAACAAATATATATTGAATACTCACTATATGCCAGTTGAGTACCTTACACTCATCCTACAAAACTTCAAGACTTAGTTCAGCCATTTCTGATCACCTCCTCTCAACTCTGAGCAACCTCCACACTACACTGCCACAACCAAGCTTAGCCAATTCCTACTCTTCCTATTCCCACAGCCTCCTTACGCATGTCTCTGTTATTATACTTACTACATTATGTAGAATTTGTGTATGTACTCATCCCATCTTCTAAACTGCAAATGATGCAGGGTGCAGCCAGGAGGGGGCCCCCCAAAATAGGGATTTGGAATGGGCCCAGAACTCAGGGTGTCCAGGGAATATTAGAGGGACATATAAGATGTCCTCATCCCTTCCCCCACAGGTATGAGTTGGGGGAAGGGACACATGGAGCAGGGACATGCAGAGCTGCTAATCCATGGCATGGTCCTTTAACATATCTATAGCCTTTGGCTGGTAGCTT